>CM035429.1:89511935-89664435 GCA_020310875.1 Ceratopteris richardii
TTTAGGATTTTACCTTCTTTGTCCTTATATCTAGGAGATTGACATTTAGGACATGTCAAAGAGCCTGCATATTCACCTCTATATAAAATACAATCGTTAGGACATGCATGTATACATTGATAATGTATACCAAGGTTGTTGATTGACTTCTTCATTTCATCATATGAGGTCGGGAGAATATTGAGACTTGGTAAAAACGTTTGAGATAATAACATGTAAGTTCATTAAAAAAAGACATATTAATAAAAATAAATAAATAAATATACATAAATATATATATATATATTATA
The DNA here is from genome assembly GCA_020310875.1 of Ceratopteris richardii. Taxonomy (NCBI): domain Eukaryota; kingdom Viridiplantae; phylum Streptophyta; class Polypodiopsida; order Polypodiales; family Pteridaceae; genus Ceratopteris; species Ceratopteris richardii. The sequence continues at coordinate 89,512,226 of CM035429.1, forward strand.
TATATATATATATATGCATATAATTTTATATATGTGTATGCTTATGTGTATGTGTATGAGGATGTGTATAGGCATGTGCATGCATATACGTATGTGTATGTGTTTATGTATGTATGTGTGTATATGTGTTTTATAAGCGCATATGTATGTATACATATGTATGCATATGTGTATGCATATATGTATATGTATGTGTGTATATATGTGTATCTATGTATGTATGTATGTGTATGTATGTGTATGAATTTGTATGTATGTATGCATGTGTAGCTGTGTGTATTTGATTTCCTTTTTAAATTTGTTTTGAATATTATGGATTGTAGACTTTCATATCTAGAGCACTATATCCTTTGGTAATTATATACATAAATAAATATAAAAAGAACTAGTGTTTTAAATAATTTAATTAAATATATATAATTAAATATATAAAATTAAATATATAAAAATATGATTACGTAATGAAAAAATCTGAATATATGAATAAATATATATATAAAATAGGATAATTATATAGATAATTAAATATAAAAATAACTAGTGTTTTAAAAAATTTAATTAAATATTTATAATTAAATATATAAAAATAGGATTAAGTAAGGAAAAATCCTGAATAAATAATATATATATATATATATATATATATATATATATATATATATATATATATATATATATATATATATATATATATATATATATATATATATATATATATATATATATATATACATATATATATAAGGTAGGATAATTATATAGATAATAAAATATGATACGAACTAGTATTTTAAATAAATAAATGAAATATATATGATTAAATATATAAAAATAGGTTTAAATCTAATCATTTTAAATAGAGTGAATATATATACAATACACAAACACACATACTTATACACCTATCTATATGCACATATATATACATCTACAAATATATATACACATGCATATATATATATATATATATATATATATATATATATATATATATATATATATATATATATATATATATATATATATATATATATATTTTAGGTCTAGGTCATTTCGATTAGGGTTTTAGGGTTTTAACACCTACATAACATATATACACACATACACATACACATATAATACATATATACATGTATATACACATGTGTATAGAAATATACATAATTTAGGACTAGATCTTTAAAATTAGGGTTTTAGGGTTTAGGCATACATATAACTCGATTAAGAGGAAAAAAATCTGAATATATAGATAAAATAGGATAACTATATAGATTAGGGTTTTAAAATTAGGGTTTTAAGTTTTTTTAGGTATTTAAGTATTTAGGTTTCGTATTTCAGATTTAAGTCTTTAAGAGTTCGATTTTTAGGTTTATAAAAAAACAAATGTTCTAAAATGTCCATATTGTAGCATATGGATTCTTTGGACCCTGAAGAGAGAATGGCATGTCCTTGCACACAGTGCAAGTATCAAATTTATCGAAAACGACGGATTTGTACTGCACATGTTAGAGAGCATGGATCCTTTGATAGGAGTTGACTGGAAAACCTATGTTATCATTTGCATGGTCCCCTAGGTGAGCAGATGGACCCAAACGACATTGCACCGGTAACCTCTCGTGGACAAAAGAGAGCAAAAAAGGACTTAGACGTACAAGCAAGCACTAATATATTACACAGAATGAACATATGGAAGAGATGCTTGAAGCATTTTATGAGATGGACAAAGATCATGATGGTGAAGAAGGTGTCAAGATGGACACACCTGAAATTCCACGATCAGAAGTTGATGAAGAATATGAAAACATGCAAAGATTAGCTTGTTTACCACTTTACAATGGAGCAAAGATATCTGTACTACGTGCTTCATTCGCGATGCTCAATCTGCAATCCATTTATGGATGGTCAGATAGTAGTGTCACTGAATTGTTCAGGTAAGTGGAGAACAAATTGGCTTTCATTGTTGTATCACAATAACTTCATTTACTAATATCATTTTAATTGCTTATTGCAGGCTTCTTAAAGATCAATTTTTGCCAGAGGGCAATGACATGCCTCCAACACGTGGAGATGCAAAAAGACTTTTACAGTCCATTGGAATGGATTATACTAAAATTCATGCTTGTCCGAATGATTGCATTCTCTTTCGGAATGATTATGAGCATCTCCACGTATGTCCAAAGTGTGGAGCAAATAGATTTAGAGAAGACGTTGTAGGCGAAGCAATCCCCGCAAAGGTTCTTCATCACTTTCCTATCATTCCACGAATTAAGAACATGTTTAGATGCAAATCTATAGCTAAGTTAATGTCATGGCATACAAAGAGCAGGTCTGCACATAATGTAATGCGAGTGCCAGCTGACTCTGATGCTTGGAAGAACATAGATAGTAAGTGGCCAGAGTTTGCTAGTGAGCCTCGTTCCATACGTTTAGGCCTAGCTATGGATGGAGTGAATCCATTTGGATTACACAATTCTTCATTGAGCACATGGCCTGAATGTTTGGTCAATTATAATATCCCACCATGGTTGGCCACAAAGAAAGGTCATTTATTATTAGCTCTTATTGTACCAGGTAAGTATAAGGTAAAAAACATGGATGTATATCTTGCACCACTTGTGGAAGAACTGCACATTTTATGGGATGGGATTACTGTGTGTGACATGTCTCAACCTATAAGAAAACGAGACGTGCGAGTGCAAGGCATTCTTATGTGGACAATGCATGATTGGCCTGGTTATGGTGAATGTTCAGGTTTATCGATTTTGGGTTACCATGCTTGTCCTTTATGCGAACCACGACTCGAAGCACGCTATTCCAAAGCACTACGTAAAACTGTCTATGAAGGACATCATAGATATTTTCCTGATGGACATGTTTTACGTGAAGGACAAATTGGTCGACAAACGCAACACCAAATGAAAGCTAGCGATTGGAAAGAACTATGGGATTCAGAAAATCCAGTTGCTAGCATGAAACGGTTGTCCATTTTTCATGAACTCCCTTATTGGAGTGAATTGGTGATCAATCATTTGGTAGACCCGATGCATATTTTTAAGAATGTGGGAGAGATTCTTTGGAAAACTTTGATGGGAAAGAAAGAAAGCAAAGCACAAAGGGAGGACTTAGAAGAGCGAGGTCGTATGCGAGAGTTGTGGGCAATTACTAAGCCCAACGGAACAGTATCGTTACCAAGAGCTCCTTGGGTGCTTTGCGGGATGGAAGAGCAACAAGTGAAGAAAACAATTTCAGAGTTTCGTTCACCTACTGGATGCATGAGGTGTCTAAAGACTGCTTTCACATCGACGATCTTGCAGGACTCAAATCTCATGATTGGCACAAGTTTTTACAGTTTGTGCTCCCTATAGCCCTAAAAGATTGTCTTTCAGAGGATGTACAAAAAACCATTTATAAAATTAGTTCCTTAGTACGGTGGATATCTTCTAAAGAGATAAATAGATATAGCATAGAGAGTGCGAAACTCAATGCTATCGAGGCGGTTTGTATGGTAGATAAATACTTTCCCACAAGTATTCTCACTATTCAACTTCATTTACTGGTTCATGTGGTAGATGAAGTTGCAATAGCAGGAACTGTACATAGTCGATGGATGCTCTTCTTAGAGCACTTTATGAAGACATTAAAAGGGTTTGTTCGATAGAGAGCACGTCCAGAGGGTAGCATGGCAGAGGGATGGCTTGTACAAGAATCTCTTCTATTCATAACTGAGTTTCTACGTAATCGGATCCCGAAATGCCTCGCTTATGGAGCGATGATGAAGATGTTCGTCTCGTAGGCGATGAACCACAAGGTAAAGGATTGCAAAGAAAAATGGATGCAGCTTTCAGAGAGAAGGCAATGAAGTTTTGCATAGTTAAATCTGATCCTATGCAAAAGTGGTTAGAAAGGTATGAACTTTCCAAGGAAACTAACGCAAAGGAAAGAGCTCAGTTTTGAAGAAATCGTTCCACTCAATTTTTGCCTCTTCCAGAAAATCTTCAACCTCTCCCACCTTTTCCAACAAGCAGATGGCTAGATACAGCTGGTTCACAAGCAAAGGCAGCAGGTGAAGATATCTCTGAAGAAGAAGAAGAACTTGCAAAAGGATGTGATTGGGAGTATATTAAATACGGTGCACTATGGTCTCATGGGTAACACTTTCAAATCGCACGAATCGATCAAAATAGGTCTACTATTGATAGTGGAGTGATGGTGAATTTTTTGCAAAAAAGTAGAGCGAGTGCAAGAGATGATAATGCTCTAGAAGGTGAGTTAGATTATTGTGGTTGATTCAAGACATCTGGAAACTATCTTTCAGAAAGTTTGAGTACTTTGTTTTTGATGTGAAGTGGTTCAAAGTAGTCAACTCTAGAAGAAACGCAACAGTGAGACGGGATACGAGCGGTTTGCTTCAAATCGACTCCACAAGATTATGGACAGATGAAAGGGATACATTTGTACTTCCCAAACACTGTGCTCAAGTTGTTTCTATACAACATTCAAAAGACTCAGAGTGGCTATTTGTTTTACAAGTCGCTCCACGTAGTAGACAAATTTTTGAAAACATAGATGTAGAAGAGAGTTCATCTCTAGTGGACTCAGAGATTCATTCGATAGTCGAGGAGGAAGAGATCATTGTTCGAGAAGAAGAGGTCATTGAAGAAGAGTTCATTGTTTGAGAAGACGAAGCAATAGACGATGATCAGGAGGAAACCAGCATAGCAAGCAATTTAGAAGCCATCCATATAGAGATATATATTCTCAGTGGCTCAGATCTTCAAGAGGATGCTAGAATAGAGGACTTTTGAATAAAACACTTGTACGTACTAATTTTTGTTTTTTTTTTTGTTTATTCTCTATATTACTTTTCTTATCACATGCTAATTCTTTGAGTTCTTTTATTACAGAGCACGATGGGAGACAGTCCTCCAGTCACTCCACATTCCATGACAGAGGAGTAGTTTTTGGAGTTCATCGCTCAGGTTCCTCCTGCGTATATGGCCACTGCATCACAGTATTGGATCGCTCGTGGTAGCACTCCTCCCGGCCTCACTGTTGGCGCCCTTCCTCCTGCCGGCCTCACTCCCGCTGGCCTCACTCCCACCGGTGTCACTCCTACCGGTGTCACTCCTGCAGGTGGTGCTACTCCTGTAGGAGGTATGTCTCCTAGCTTTGTGACTCCACCACGACCATCTTTTCAGCCATCTCCTACTGGGTCTACTAGTAGACGTGCGTTCGACACCTCAGTGCGATACAGGTTCTGGCCCGTCTCGTAGATCGAGGTCACGCTCTTGAGCAGGAGGTTCTAGGAGTGGATCTACAGGTAGGTCTGGAGGCAGAGGAGGCGGTTGTTGTGGAGGCAGTGCGACAGACGTTGTGTCGCCCGCTTCTACTCCTAGGATGAGTACCTCAGATTTAGGTACGCCATGCAGTACACCACGTGGAACACCACGTACACCTTGGGGTGCTCATCACCATGATGAGTCCAAGGTGTATAGTATCCGAGATGGAGCTCCGGTGATGGATGCGGCTGGCAAAGCAATGCGTGCACGCATATGACAGCTTTGCTCCATCCAGTTTGGAGACTCCATCATGCTGAAATGGAGTGAAAAGGATAAAGATCGGAAGAATTATATCACACAGACGATTTACCAGGAGTTTCGACCAGCTGATGGACAATCTATTGTCACTTCAGAGTGGATTCTGCACACCGCACGTGAGGTCATGTCCCATCAATGATCTGAGGCACGTTATGCATTTAGAGAAGGCTTACCAAAACCTTTATGGTTAGATGCTGAGGAGTGGGACATGATTCGTGACAAGCAGCAGCAGACTCCTGATCGATATCGCCAGCAGCAAAATGCCACAGCCACACATTTAGATATGATTGGACCATCACATTTGGGCAGCGGCAGATATGACACGATGCGTCATGAGTTTGTAAGTACCATTTCATTTATTGAATTTATTTGTGTTAAATTTCTCATGTATGTTTCTCTAATATTTTTATATTTGTTTTAGGAGCTGGCAATGGGTCGTCCTCCAACAGGAACGGAGGACTCTTATGGATATAGTCATGGGTTGACTGCACTATTGCAGGACTTGGAGGGACGCGGTGCGGTAGTTTCATGGGAGCATTTGCAATGAGGTAATTAATTTATAAACTTGGTTTTTACTTGTTGTTTGTAATTTTCATGTGAATTTATCTCATTCCATTAATGTTCTTTCTTGCAGGACTGTTGATATGGAACATTCTTTGCATGTGTATGGTAGTGGAAGACCAATATTTTGTATTTGATTTTCATATATACATTCCTTTGCCACATTTTGTAAAAGTGTCATATATGACAGTGGTTTGCCACACTCTTGTACATGCTTCATTATTGAAATATATAACTTCTTTTGTACATGGTTCATAGTTCATTCTGATTATCTCTTTTGTGTCCAATAATACTTTGTTTCATGAAATCATATTTTGGTTGTCATTAGAGTACACATCACATGTACTCGGTTTTTTTGGGCAGAGTGTATTGTCTTTTGTTAAGCAACATCATGGTAATGTTGTTGTAGCAAAAGTCAAAACACTCTGCCCAAAAAAAATTTTGTAGGTATGGTCGTCGGTATACGCGACGGTACTCCCAGTAGTGTTATCGGAATAACCGTCGGTACACCCAGCAGGCGATGGTACCTCCAGCAGAAGCCTCGGTATGTACGTCAGTATTACCGATGCATATACCGACACATATACCGACACATATACCGATGCATATACCGATGCGCAAGTCGACCTTTACACCGCTATTGCGGCAAATTAAGCCGCGTTCATTTTCCTCGATAAAAACCTCGGTATACCATCGATCTGTTGTAGTGATGTTTTAATTGTTTTACTTATTTATGTTTGTTATATGTAATACAGGAGTATTATGGAGAGGCAGATATGGAATATGAGGTGGAGAGACAGACACAGGAGGGACGATCTCGATCGTCACAGGGTGATCATGATGATGAGGATGAGGATGAGGATGATCATGATGCTGATGATGATGATAATGATTAGGATTCTTGATTATGACATTGGATATGTATTTACATTTATATATATATATATATATATATATATATATATATTCTATATATTGTTCATTTCAATTATGTTTTGAATTGAGTGTATGGTATTAAGTAATGCAAAGTTTTGTTCTATTGATTGTTATTATTGTTTATATTAAGCATATGTTTTAGTAATTTAATTATATAATTCATTCATATGTGTGTACGAATGTGCATGTATATGTGTGTGTACGTATTTGCATGTATATGTGTGTAATATGTGTGTGTATAAGAATGTATGTACATATGTATATGTGTATATGCATGTATGTGCATGCGCATGTGTAATTGTATATGTGTATGTATGTGTATGTGCATGTGCATGTGTATGTGTGTGTATATGTATGTATGTGCATGTGCATGTGTAAGTGTATATGTGTGTATATGTGTGTATATGTGTATGTGCATGTGCATGTGTATGTCTGTGTATATGTATGTGCATGTATATGTGTAAGTGTATGTGTATATGTGTGTATGTGCATGTATATGTGTATATGTATGTATGTGCATGTGTGTGTATGTGTATATATGTGTGTACGTATGTGCATATATATGTGTATGTGTGTGTATATATACATATGTATGTGTATGTGTATAAACATATACAAGTGTATGTATATGCATGTGTATATGTATGCAACATGCATGTGTGTGTGGATGCATTTCCGTTTGCATCCATGTGCATGCATGTGGATGTGCATATACATGTATTGAAGTATATGTTAATGTGTGTATCTGTATATATATATGCAATAATGCATGCACACAAGTCTTTTTTATGTGGTTTTAGTCGTAAGGACAGTGCAATTGCGAACATTGGAGAGCTCTTCGATCAGATGCGAGAACATGCCGATCGAAGAGCCTCCAATGTTTTAATTTTTTTCATCAACAAGCGATCATGTAAGCGATGGTAAGGTGTCGTAAAAAGCACTGGAATAGGCGTCGCATAAGCAACATTGTTAGGGTCACTTATGCGATGCAAAAAAGCATTGCTTATGCGATGATTTTTTAAACTATCCCTTTAGTAATGCTCAATGACTGCGTCACACCTCCCATCGTGCCACACGTCAAAAAAACGTTGTTTTCCTCGTCGTTTAATCGACGGTCCATGCTCGACGCTTCTTGCGATGCGTTTTGCAATTTTATAGCAACAAGATTGTGTCGCTTTAACCGTCGCTATGTGCCCGTGTTCCTTGTAGTGTGAGGATGCGTACAAAGAAGCGAGTATTATGCTTGTACAAAGGAACTATATTCTAGACGTACTTGAGAGCTTTGGGATGCTACATTGCAAGCATATTTCCCATCCCATGGAGGTTGGTGTAAAGGTAAGCTCCACTAATGGAGAACCAATAGAGGATGTAACTTTGTAACAATCTATTGTAGGATCTTCAAATTATGCCATAATAAGTAGGCCTGACATAGCATATGGAGTTGGAGTGATATCCCAATTTATCCACAGTCCAAGGACTATATACTTGCAAGATACAAGAGGACTGTTAATGGATCTCAATCCTATTATAAATGAAGGACTTTTCTACTCATTAAATGATGATATATAGGTCAAAGCTTAGTGTGATGTCAGTTGGGCCAATTAAAATGAAGATAGAAGGAGTACAAGTGTTCACCTAGTCATGCTACGTAGCAAGCTCATCTTGTGGAAAACAAAAAGTTGAATATGCTTTTGTAAATATCAGAAATCAGATTAAAAGAAGACTTTTTTACAGAATTCTCTAGAGCTCCGCTTCATAAAAACATGTTTAGTTTGAGAGAGAGAGAGAGAGACCAAATTAATATAACCAGACCTCACAAAAAACATTGATTACAGTCCCACATAGCTTAAAAATGAGAAGAAACTCAAGATATATCTTACGAAATGTACTTGAATTCGATTATCAACAACCTCGGGTCTATTATACTACAACAATTCAATTTCAGTTGGCATTTACTAAGAATGCATTTCTCATATGGTTCATGCTAAAGTGATGATACAACTTATGAGATCTCCCATGTTGCAAATATACCTTTAGATCAAAACAAGGAAGGAAGATGTCTCAAAGGTGTCTTGCATGTACCTACCATCACAAAGAACTTGGTGTTCATTGGGCAAATGGCTGAAAGAGGGTATCAAGTAAGATTCAAGAAAGGTGAATATTTGGGAAAAATATTAATCAAGGGTACATGGTCATAGAAAGATGAATGAAGCAAGGAGACTCTTCACTTTAGAGGTAAAATATTCCATTCAACATGTGCACTTCACATATTGCGACAAGTAGATTTTGGAGTTGGACTTGTGGCATAAGCGGATAGGCCCCATCAATGTAAAAAGAATGAAAGGAAATGAAATCATGATTTATGGCATAAGAGGATAGACCACATCAACATACAAAGAATGAAGGAAATTAAATGAAATAGGCTGGTCGAAGTGCTACCTAACTTCCAAGGAGAAGGTATGAAGCACGTATGCGGATCTTGTCAATTAGATAAGCAAGCTAGGCTTAGATTCAAGAAGAGTGGCTAAATGAGCTAAGACTAATTGGAGTTGATACATACAAATGTGTGGGGCAAACCAAAGAGCAAAATCCTTTTGAGGTAACAAGTACTTTTTCACTTTTCTAGATGATTCGACAAGGATGGTTTAGGTTTATTTCATTAAACACAAATCATATATGTATACATGTTTCAAAACATTCAAGGGAATGGTAGAGAAGGAGACATCTATGCACATAAGAAAGCTAAGGGATGATGGAGGGGGGATAATTTTTCACCAATGAACTTTATGCTTTTGTATGGGATCAAGGCATCAAGAGGCAAGAAAAATGCATGTACAAACTCCAACAAAAAAGGCTAGTATAGAGAAAGAATAGATACATTGCAAAGATTTCTAGAGCGATTCTTATAAATGAGATGAATGTACCTAACATCTTTTGTAGTGATGCAACAAATATTGTTGTGTACCTTATGAATAGAGCACCTACATTAGGGATTCAAGGAATGGCACTATAGCAAGATTATTATGTTAAGAAACTTGATCTTTTTTACTTGAAAATATTTGGGTGTACTTGTTATGTACATGTGCCAATTGAAATGACGCACAAGCTACAAGTAGTGTTTGTTTCGAGGATATTCAAATGATCATAAAGGTTAGTGGTGCTTGAAACTAAACACAAAGGACTTGAGGATTTCAAGGCATGCAACCTTTGATGAGCTAAACCCTTTGATGATCTAATCCCTTTGTTATAGAGAGTTCTATGACATAGCATTATATGGCTACCATGTTGGACTATTAGGATATTATTTCCAACAAACCCCCCCCCCCCCCTTCAATGTCATTATGGTACAAGGTTTAAGAACCTACAATTTTTTTTATATTTGCAAATATCTCTTGACTGATTTCCATTGAATCTTGAGCTGACTATGCATGAACTTGGATACTTGAGAAATTGCAAACTGAATATCTAGATGTGTATTATCAAGCAACCAACTGCTTCACTATATAATGTAGCATCAAATGGTTCTGAATCTGCTTGTGACTATAACGACACATTGACATCCATTGGTGTCTACATAGGTCTGGAATCTATTATTTCAAAGCTTTCCAATAATTTCTCATTGTATTTTTGCTATGTCACGTAGATACACTCATCTCTATACTTGAAATCAATAACAAGATAATAATGTAAAATACCTAAGGCATTTACATCAAATGTATGCTTAAGTTTTCCTTTAAACAATTGAATATCTTACTCTTTGGGACCTGTCTTGAACACTAGCTGGTTCATTCTCAACTGAAAAAGCTAAAATATTATGACTCTCAAAAAATTCTATATAATTTACGTGATCTCCTTGTTGTCTTCTTTTTTAACTTCTAGTTCTTTTTAGTGTACTATTTTATATCACTATCATTCGAGGTTTGATATAACCACTTTGGCGTATCCTTGAAAAGTGGTGGTATCTATTAGGTGTGTGTAGAAGTGCGAGAGACACACGAGAAGTACACACAAGGAGCACAAATGCAACAAGACAGAGGAAGAAGATGGATGGCTAGAATAGCTCTCTCTATTGACAATGAACTGAACTAAAGTAAGAGCTGAATAATATCCTTAAGTACAAAGTACCACCACATATGAGTGAATCATGTATGAGGTAACATGGGCAAAAAATCCCTAGCCAGCACTAGAGTAAGAAGTGCCCATGTATAGGGAAAAGGTTCACATCAAAGCTACTCGAGAACACATAAGTGTAACAAACCCCCCTAAAGCGAATGATGTGAACACATACAGGGAGTGAGAGATCAGCCCCCACAAGGTAATAAGCCTAAAGACTCCTTTGGTAGTTTAGCTCTATCTTGATTTGTCTTTCATCATCTCCACATCTACCTTATTCATATTCCTACATACTATCACATTTCTTATACCAAGGGATTAGATTATCAAAGGTTAATTGCCTTGATATTCTCAAGTCCTTTGTGATTGGTTTGCAGTACCAGAAACCTTTATGATCATTTGAATTTTGTAGAAACCCACACTGGTTGTAGCTAGTGCCTCATTTAATCACTTGGCACATGTACATAAAAAGTACATTTGAATATTTTCAAGTAAAAAACATCAAGTTTCTTACCATACGAATATTGTTGTAGTGCCAAGCAATGAATCTCTAATGTAGGTGCTCTATTCATAAGGTATGTGGTGATAGTTGATGCATCACTGCAAAACATGTTAGGTACATTCATCTCATTAAGCATCACTCTAGCAATCTCTGTAATGTATCTATTCATTCTCTATACTAGCCTATTTTGTTGGGGTTTGGAAATTCAATTTACTTGCTTCTTGATGCTTTGATCCCATACGAAATCATAAAATTCATTTGATAAATATTCTCCCCCTCCATCGGGCCTTAGCTTTTGATGTATGTACATGTGTCCTTCTCTACCATCGCCTTGAATGTTTTGAAATGCATAAACATATAGAATTTGTGTTTGATGAAATAAACCTAAACCATTCTTGTGAATCACCTAACAAAGTGACAAAGTTCTTGTTACCTCAAAAGGATTTCTCCTTGGTTTGCCCCACACATTTGTATGTATCAAAACCAATGGGTGTTGGCTCATGTAGCCGCTCTTCTTGAATCTAAGTCTAGCTTTCTTACCTAATTGACAAGATTCGCAAACATGCTTCATATCTTGTCCTTGGAAGTTAGGTAGCCCTTCAACCAACCTATTTGATTTACTTTCCTTCGTTCTTTGTATGTTGATGTGGCTATCCTCTTATGCCACAAATCATGATTTCATTTCCTTCATTCTTTGTGCGTTGATGTGGCCTATCCTCTTATGTCAGAAGTCCAACTCCAAAATCTACTTGTTGCCATATGTAAAGTACACATGTTGAGTGGAATTAGAGTTTACCTCTACAGTGAAGAGTCTCCTTGCTTCATTCCTCTTTCTACAACCTTGTACCCTTGATTAGTATTTTTTGCAAATAACTCACCTTTCTTGAATCTTATTTGACACCCTCTTTCTGCAACCATTTGCCCAACATACACCAAGTTCTTTGTGATCATCGATACATGCAAGAACTCCTTGAGAAATCTTCCTTCCTTGTTTTGATCGAAAGATATATTTGCATCATGGGAGATCTCATAGATTGTACCATCACTTTAGCATGAATCATATGAGAAATGCATTCTTAATGAATGCCAATTGAAGTTGAACTGCTGGAGTGTAATAGACCTCAGGTTGTTGATAATCGAATTCAAGTACATTTCGTAAGATCTATCTCAAATTTCTACTCATTTTAAAGTTGTGTGGGACTGTAGTCAATGCTTTTCTTGAGGTCTGGTTATATAAATTTTTCTCTCTCTCTCTCTGTCTCTCTCTCTCTCAAGCTAAACGTGTTTTTAGGAAGTAGAGTTCCAGAGAATTATGTAAACAAGTCTTCTTTTAATCTGATTTCTGATATTTACAAAAGCATATTCAAGTTTGAAGAAAAAAATTCATAAAGAGCTAAAGTTTCCAATACAATATGGTTGGACCTCTCTTCTCGATTCTTATTGAGTCTCAAAAATTGGAGTAGCGCCATCATAATTTTAAACAATTATTTTCACCTCAAGCTTGATACATGTGTTATAACTCAAAAATTCTATGTGCTTATTTTTGAAGTGTGCTGGAAAAGTTCTCCTCTTTCTTGGAGCTGAATTTACCTTTTTTATTATTTCTGTACTAGAAGCTTTGATTCCACTCAAGAAACATATTTAGAGCAGGTAGAGATGGATAAGTAGGGAGGAATTCTGTGTGCTTCTTCGATACCTTATGTAAAAGTTCGACACAGTTTTCTATTTAATGCTTTTCGCGTTCATAATAAATGTAGAAGGCATTTATACCAACGAGGAAGGCGAGATCAATAAGACTTGTTGACTCTCTTATTGAATTTTGTAATCTAGATGTGTATTATCAAGCAACCAACTACTTGACTATATAATGTAGCATCAAATGGTTTTGAATCTGCTTGTGACTGTAACGACATATTGACATCCATTGGTGTCTACATAGGCCTAGAATCTATTATCTCAAACCTTTCCAATAATTTCTCAATGTATTTTTGTTATGTCACATACATACACTCATCTCTATACTTGAAATCAATAACAACATAATAATGTAAAATACCTAAGGCATTTACATCAAATGTATGCTTAAGTTGTCCTTTAAACAATTGAATATCTTACTCTTTGAGACCTGTGTTGAACACTAGCTAGTTCATTCTCAGCTGAAAGAGCTAAAATATTATGACTCTCAAAATATTCTGTATAATTTACGTGATCTCCTTGTTGTCCTTTTTTTTACTTCTAGTTCTTTGAGTGTACTATTTTATATCACTATCATTCGAGGTTTGATATAACCACTTTGGCAATCAAATAACAGCAAAAGAATTTATGCAGAACTCTTAGAAACCTTCTGTGCGGCTTCTGTGTATTCATATATATTTTGATCTATCAATCACGAATATATATCTATAAATATCTCGAAAACAATGGGAACCACTAGTACGTAGATGGTCCGAACCATTGCATATGATCTGAGAAAATCCATAAAAGACATCATATGATATGCCTTCCCCGTTGGTATTAATACCTTCTACGTTTATTATGAACGGGAAAAGCGATAAATAAAAAACTGCATCTCCCTGCAATGTGTGAATATGAAACAAACTAACAAGATCTGAATACAGGGAAAAATAGGAACTACATATAACAACTTGTAAGCCTAAGAGGTATGAAGATTGTGTGTGAGAATATAGAGAATACGAAGAGTCTAGAACAATGTTAAAGCAAATCTAAATTCTCACTATCTAAATTAGAAACTTGTGAATGAACAAGTGAACATGGAAATAGACTTGTTACTCAGAGTAACTCAGCAAGTGATGCTGATGGTAAGCTTCCATAAAAAAATTCCTCTAGATCTCTCCAAATGTAGAGCACACCTCCTTCAAGAGTGGGAAACTCCTCCTCACATAGAGGACCTCTTTGATCTCGCATTGAGCTTCAACTCCTTCAGACCATTGATCACCTTGAGTGATACTTAAGAAGTGAGCTTGGCCTTGTTTATATAGTTTTAAAGTACCCTCCAAGAGCAAAAACATAAAGCATAAAATGATGGCTTCAAATCTTAAAAGTTTTTGTCATCGTTATTGGAGAAGAAAAGAAAAAATGTCGTCCCTATCTTTTATGCAAAAAAACTATCACTACTACACTAATTGGGGATTGAACCTAGGCCTATGTGAGGCATTTTTACTACGTTTTGCCTATCCACACTGTCATGCAATTTCGCTTTAGACAGTTCTTTGACATAGCATTATATGGCTACCATGTTGGAGAATTACGACATTATTTCCAACAATCCCTCCGTTCAATGTCATAATGGTACAAGGTTTAATAACCTACAAAATTTTTTATATCTGCAAAAAGCTCTTAATTGATTTCCATTGAATCTTGAGCTGACTATGCATGGAGTTGGATACTTGAGAAATTACAAACTGAATATCTAGATGTGTATTACATAGATATATCAAGCAACCAAGTGCTTGACTATATAATGTAGCATCAAATGGTTCTGAATCTCCTTGTGATTGCAATGACACATTGACATCCATCGGTGTCTGCATAGGCATGGAATCTATTATCTCAAACCTTTCCAATAATTTCTCAATGTATTTTTGCTATGTCATGTAGATTCTCCTTGTTGTCTCCATTTTTTACTTCTACTTCTTTGAGTGTATTGTTTTATATCACTATCCTTCAAGGTTTGATACAACCACTTTGGCATATCCTTGAAAAAAGGTGGTACCCTTTCTGGTTCTTCAGTATCTCTTTCTTTTGGAACTCTCAAACCTTCTCCAACTTCATAAGTCGAAACATCAAGAGGTACCCTTGATGGATTAGGTACTGATGTAGGTAACACAATTCTCTCTTCACCTGCATCTCTTAGGATTTGATTAGGTTCATTGCCCCCTTATTGTTGAATATAAGAATATGAATTCCTCCTGAAAAGTGCATAGTTATCTGCTTGAAATCTCGAATCTCTTCCTTCTTATCATAAATCTCACTTTCTACAATATATGCATTGCATGAGATTAGGATGTCACCTATATCTGGAATATACATTCTATATACTTTGCTTTAAATTTCATACCCAATAAAGACCGCTTTAAAGCTTTTACATGAAGCTTACCACGATCCTTCTGCTCAATGTGAACATAAGCTGGGAACTAAAAACTTTTAAGCAACTCACATTAGGCTTCTTCCCATGAAAATCTTCATGAGGTGTAATGACCTTCAAAGCTTTTATGGAGGATCTATTGAGAATGTGATTAGCTATATGTATCACATCAAAGCAAGACATTGGAGAAAGCCTTTTGGATGATATCATACTACACATCATCTCAAGTATCCTATTCTTTCTCTCTGCAACACCATTTTTTTCTTGTGTGTAAGCAATAGTGAGTTGTTGAGAAATAACTTTGTACTCAATAAATGACTTAAAGTCTTTTGACATGTACTCTCCTCCTCTGTCACTTCTCAAAATATGAATCTTCTATTGACTCTCATTTTCAACCATAGAACTTCTTGGAAGTAGGAAAAACCTTTTGACTTCAGTTTAAGATCGTAAATCCACGAATACCTTGAGAAATCATCAATAAACATAACAAAGTACCTAAAACCTTGATAAGAATTTGTCCTCATCGAATCATTCACATAAGAATGTATGCATTGCAATTTTTTTTATGGCCCTAATGTGTCCATGCTTCTTGAAAGGAAGTTTACGAAGCTTTCCTTCAAGACATCTCTCACATGATTCTGCATCATTTAGTAAAGCAAAAGTAGGCAAATACTCCACCATATCTTGATCTTTGATATGCTTGAGAGCTATGGAACTCATATGACCAAATCTAGCATGCCATAACCTCATGATCTTCGTAGGTATAGTAGACCTAGAAACATTAGCATGAATAATTTTGGATACCACAAAAATGTACTTATGTTTTCACCTTGAAGTAGAAAATGCTCCTCATTATGTGAGAGGATCTCACATGAATATTTCTTAAAAACAACTTTATAACCATATGGCAAGAAAGTAGAGATAGAGAGCGAATTCTTCTTCATGTTTAGAACATAAAGAACCTTGGAAATTGTGAAATTTCCACCTATTTTGGACTTTACGTTTACTTCTCCAACACCTACAACATCCAAATCATGACCATCTACAATGGTCACTCTTCTACCTTAAGAGTTAGAAAGGTAAGTGCTGAAGTTGTAGTAGTAGTTACAAGACCCTCACCACCTTGCATGGAAGCAAGAAGGAAGGTTCAAGATTGACTCTCCTCTCGTCCAACCTAACCCCCAACATGTTCAATCAATTGGCCATGAGCCCCATGCTATGCCACATGCTTGAAAACATGGAGAGAAGGGAGTCAAGGATCCTAGTCCATGTGCAAAATACAAGTAAAGCAACTACTCTACTCACACAAAGGAGATACATGCATGGGCACACACACTCACCTCACTCTCACACACTCACAAAGACACAATACAAGAGTGTAAATAGTCTTGGAGTAAAGGAGAGTATTCTTCCATTCAAAAGACTGTACATGAGAGCACGTCAGACCATAAAGCTCCCCCTCTTTACAAAAATGAGCCTCTATATATAGGCTAAGAACATTTCCCCACGTGCTCCTTTTGAAAAGTCAAAAAGGGAATATCTCTAACTAACATATCTTCTAGGAGATTCCAAGATATCATTTGAAACAAACAAATCCCCATAAAAGGCATGCGTGGGATTTTCACGTGTGAGCTTCTAGATGCGTTCAAAAGTAAGTTTTTTTCCAAGGCTTCTCTACCATAGTGTTAGAGAAATATCAAAAAGAGACTTAGGAGAGTGTTCACATGGACACTTCTTCTTTACACAAAAAAGGGGTATTTCTTGAGTGATAGAGGGGTTTCTATGCTCAAGAGAAAATATGAGCAACTCCCATAAGGCAACACTCTTCCCCCCTAGACTTTGTCGCCCTCGATAAAGCTAGGAAAGAGGAACATACACAGCTGAATTGTTCCAAGTTGGAGTCTTCAAGGCTCGAAATCTTCAAGTCTCCAGGTCTGCAGATCTAAAGTTCTACAACAAGTGTTTGACTCTTTAGGTCTTCAATACTGAGTGACACAATCCCCTTGGGGGGTAGTCAGGCTAGAATATATCCCACTATGTAGTCATATGTAGGACTGATAGATCCTTCCCAGGGAGCTCCCAAACATGAAATTAAATGTACACAACAAGTAGACTGTTTCTAAAAAAAGTTGACAATAGCATTTAGTCTAATTTCAGTTTCCACTTCAAGGAGCATCCACTCCTACAAGACTTGCTCTTTGAGAGAGAAGTCCTCATGAAGATTAGTCCTGCCATGATGTGCAGGTCATCAATAACAAATAAGTGAAATTTTGGACACCAACTCCTAAAGGGAAGTGACAAAATTAACATGGTTTGACTTGAAGATCTTTAGATTCTTGTAAATTCAGAAAAAAATACCTTGAAGGAGCTCATAAACAACAATAGCCTTATAGTTTTTCATATCTCACAAACTAACTATGCCACAATCAATTTTGTTGTGTTATTAAACAAAAGGAGGTGTGACACAATGCTTTGGAAAGCATGAGATGGCTGTTGTATTTTCTTTTTATTTGGAGTGTGCAAGGACCTCTGTTGCTTTCTTTTGCTCAAATGTACTTATAGGTAGACAAGTTGCATTATGTGCTAAAACGTGATTAGAAAATCATGGGAAGAGAAGCCACCAAACAGAGACCAATAAGGACCCCAAAACACATGGATTTGGATAACGCACAAACATGGGCCATAGTTGGTTCTCTACTATCCTCTAGCCACAGGAATGTTCCCCTGTGGAGTTTTGGAGTCCTGTAACATTCATGAAAAGCTTTTGCCACACCTAAAGTACTACTTAAGTAAAGCTTATAAGTGAGGAGGGGAGATTGTGGATATCATCCCCTATGGGGTAGTCAGATACCTCCCACTTACATAGTCACTTGAAACATGTATGCATACACATGGCATGAAGAACATCGTTTGTTGCCCTATTAGATGCAAGAGAATGGAGAAGATTTTCTTAAGTGCATTGGTTCCTAAATAATTCTCCAAACCGACGTGCAATGAGAATCAAACATATAGACATCTAAGAATACAACAACCATTTTGGACATGATCCTATCAAAGTGGATAGTCACACAGACTTCTACCACAACTCTGGTTACACTATTAGTAATAATAACTTCTTTTAGCATCTATCATGAATGCACACATGGAGTGAGTAGCAAAATTGCTAGCTTGATTTCATAAGAAGGCATCTAGTGCATCACAAAATGAAGCTTGCCTCTGACATCAATAAATTGTGGAGGAAATCATCAATATAATAATACAGTAGTTATGTATTGATCTTTATATATTGCACTTGTTGTATTCTTGTTTTTAGGTCATTCTTGTACATTCCTTTTATGTAATAGAAGAAGAAGAAGAAGAAGAAGATCATTCTTGCTTGCCTCAATCAGTGTGTGTGCTTCTCTTTGAGAGTGAGAGTGTGTGTGTGAGCTCTCTTCCTTATCTCCTTCCTCGTGACATGGTATCAAAGCCAGCGTGGCTGTAGAGAGCTTCTGGAGAAGGCGACGGTGAAGACTACGCGACAAGGCTTGGAGAAAACGTGATTTCACAAATGGCCCCCGTTTTTTTCTTCGAAAATCGGCGTCAAGGTAGAAGACCTCAAAATATTTCGGACCCATCTTGACCTCCATTTTGAGCCCACAAGGTGTGGCCCATATAAAAATGAGGTCAATTTCAAAAAGTGTAACTTGCGTTGTGTTCGGTGACGCTCATATATTCCAGATCTAGAATTTCAAGCGATTCGGTCTACTGTTGATACACGAAAACTGTGTTTTTCTGAGATCAAACTGTCACATCATAGTGCAACAGTGTTCAAGCAGAAGTGCTGCTTGTAGTGTTTTGCAGTGTTGTGAATTGTTGTAGAAATGGCAAACGCAGATGGAATGAGCCAGCTTATGAGCGATAAGCTTGACAAGAACAACTTCCATGCTTGGAGATTGAGAATGATGAATTTCCTGATGGGAAAAGGCTACTGGAAGTACATTGAAGGAGAGAATGAAAATGCTCCGCAGTTACCTGAAAGGAATCGAACTGTAGACCAATTAAGAGCATATGAGGAATGGAATCAAGGAGCACGAAAGGTAATGTATTGGCTATCTATCAGCATACAGGATAGCGTGATTGGACACATACAGGATGCCAAGACTCCAAAAGAGGCTTGGAAAAATTTGGTCACTTTGTATGAGAGTAGTACAAAGGCACGGAAATTGCAACTGAAGAACGAGCTGCATACATTGGAAAAGAAGAGCATGTCGGTAAGTGACTACACTCTAAAAATCAAAAGGATATGTGAGTCACTTGCATCTATTGCTGTGAATGTAGATGATGATGATAAGGTGGAAGTGTGCCTTCATGGTTTAGGAACTGCATATAAGCAGTTAAGAACTTCCATACAGACTAGGGCGAACTTTGCTGATCTGGTATCTATGCTGATTATTGAAGAAAAGAATCTTGGTGAGGATTCAAACTCCCAAGGAAAGCCCAGTTCTAAGTAGGTATTCTACTCTGGCAGAGGAAGAGGCAGAGGTAGAGGTTTTGGAAGTGAAAGAGGAAACAACAACCAAGACCAACAGAATCATGCAGGAGGAAGAGGATAGTTTTGAGGCAGGGGGAGCCCAAGAGGTGGAAGAAATTTCCAAAGAAATGATTCAAGTAATGATAGTAAAGGATGCTGGAATTGTGGTAAAATTGGACACTTTGAACGTGATTGCAGGTTGAAGAATGAAAATAACAGAAGGCAGCAAAACAACTGTGCATCCACAAGTGTAGATGATTCTAAGAAGCTGTTTATGGTTCAACATCACATGATGAATATGATGTCTGCTGGTGTTTCAAAATCGAATGATAATGTCTCGTATGTTGATTCAGGTGCTTCAAATCACATGACCAGTCATGCAGAATGGTTTAGTAGTTTGCAAAAAATGCTAGTTCTTGGATATGTTGAAACAGGTGATGATACATCGCATCCTATTGAGCATACAGGAAACATAGCATTGTCTATGGAGGATGGGAAGGTAAAACATCTTGCTGATGTGTTGCATGTTCCAAATATAACAAAGAATCTGGTTTCTGTTGGACAAATGGTTGACCAGGGATTACAGGTCAGGTTCAATGCTAATGGATTATATGTAGAAGAGTACAAGCAGGATGGACGATTGGTTGCCAAAGGAAACAAAGTGGTAGGACGTTCACCTTAAATGTGAAGATTCCTAAAATGAATGCAACCATGTTTGCAAAAGGTGCAGGAGTTATTGCAGATATAGAGATATGGCACAAACGGATTGGACATGCAAACTTGCAAAGGCTAAAACTGATGCAGTCAAAGGAGATTGTCCATGGACTACCAAATTTCAAAGTTGCAGAAATGCAAAAGGTATGTGCAGCATGTCAATTTGGTAAATAGTCAAAAGCATCATTTCCACATGACAAGCATGTTAGTGAGAATGTACTAGAATTAGTACATACAGATGTTTGGGGTAAGACCATGTCTATGGGTGGTTGCAGGTTTTATGTTACTTTCATTGATGACCATACACGCAAAGTATGGGTAATTTCAGGAAAGAGAAGAGCGAGGTGTTCACTCACTTCCAGAGTTTTAAACTTATGGTGGAAAAGCAGACAAGGAAGTACATTCAGACATTAAGATATGATGGAGGAGGTGAATACATGTCAAATGAGTTCATTAGTTTTCTAAAAAAACATGGATTTAGGCGTTAGTTTTCATGCAGGTACACACCACAACAAAATGGCGTTGCTGAACGCAAAAATAGACATATTGCAGAAATAGCAAGAGCCTTAATGGCTGAGAAGAATATGCCTCATTGTTATTGGGCAGAAGCTGTGCATACTGCTGTATACATCAGACGTTGATGGAGATTCAAGCGGTTCAGAAAAGAGTCTTGATGAGGAACTTGGATTTCCCTCTGTGAAGACTCCAAGAGTAAGAAGAGCACATGCTGATGATACAAGGAGAAGTGACCCAGGACCAAGAAGATCCGGGAGGATGAGGAATTTAGTGCAATGATGGACATATGATAGTTACATGGCTCGTCATTATGCCTACATGACGAAGGTAATAGTACAAGATGCTGAACCTTCTTGCTTTGAAGATGCAATTGGAATTGCATATTGGGAAAAAGCTATGGATGAGGAGATGGCTGCACTTTATGGAAATGATACATGGAAGCTGGTTCCATTGTCGCCAGGAAAGAGATCCATAGGCTGTAAATGGGTTTACAAGGTAAAACATAATGCTGATGGTAGCATAAGCAGGTATAAAGCACAATTGGTAGCTAAAGGATATGCACAAACATATGGCATTGATTATGAGGAAACATTCAGCCTTGTAGCTAAAATGTCTACTGTTAGGACACTTGTTGCATTAGCTACAACAAAAGGATGGACTTTGCATCAGATGGATGTGAAGAATGCTTTCCTACATGGTGAGTTACAGGAAGAAGTATATATGGACCAGCCACAAGGATATGAAGATTCAAAGCATCCAGAATATGTTTGCAGGTTGCAAAAGGCTTTGTATGGGCTGAAGCAGGCTCCGCATGCATGGCATGCAAGGATTGCTGATTACTTAACCAGCATTGGGTTTTCTATGTGTGATGTAGATCATTCACTATATGCAAGGAAGGCTGATGATGGCATCACGATTGTGGCCATTTTTATGTTGATGACTTGATTGTAGGTGGCGATAATGAAGAAAGCATCAAAGAGGTAAAGCAACTTCTTATGCAAGAATTTGACATGAAAGATCTTGGTGTGATGCGCTATTTCTTGGGCATTGAGTTTATACATACAGAAACAGGTATATGGATGTCGCAAAGGCAATATGCCTTGAATATGCTGCAAAAGTATAGTATGGCTGGTTCTAAGCCAATTTCTATGCCATTAGATCAGAATTTGAAGTTGGATAAACATCAGGTGAAGCATTGGAAAATGCTACTATGTACAGGAAAATTGTGGGAAGTCTTATATATCTTACAATTACAAGGCCTGATTTAAGCTATATTGTTGGAATTGAAAGTCAATTTATGCAGGTTCCCAGGAAGTCACATTTGGATGCTCTGAGGTGCACTCTATGTTATGTGAGTGCTACTTTGGATTATGCATTGTTTTATGAAGTTGGTGTAGATTTGCAGTTCATGGATACACCGATGCAGATCGGGCTGGTAGTACTCCAGATAGAAGATCTACTAGTGGCTTTCTTTTCTCACTTGGAGATGGAGCTATTACATGGAGCAGTAAGAAGCAACCCACTGTTGCTTTGTCGAGTACAAAGGCTGAGTATAGAGATGCTGCGATGGCAGCATGTGAGGCATCATGGCTGGAGATGTTACTTGCAGATTTAGGTGTGGAAGTGCAAAAGCCTATCACTATCTATTGTGATAATCTTAGCAGCATATAGTTAGCACGGAACCCTGTTTTCCATGCTAGAACAAAGCATATCGAGTTACACTATCACTTCATCAGAGAGAAGGTATTAACAGGTGATATTGATCTTGTTTATGTGAGAACAAATGAGCAGGTTGCTAATATTTTCACCAAAGCACTTGGAGCTGAGAAGTTGAAGAAGTTTCAGGAGATGCTTGGATTACAGGATATGGCATTGAGCTTGAGGGGGAGTGTTGAGATATCAAGCTCAACATGTGATGATCCAGGATGACACATACCAGTTTTTTGTTTCTCTTACATGTATAGTGGTCACACCGATATATGTCAGGGATACTTCATTGAGCTTTATTAGATTTATCTACCGAGAGTGATGGCACATTTGCTTCTTGCCAGCTCACTCATTCACGGACATTAGGTTTTTCCTTATGTACTGATCTTTATATATTGCACTTGTTGTATTCTTGTTTTTAGGTCATTCTTGTACATTGCTTTTATGTAATAGAAGAAGAAGAAGAAGATCATTCTTGCTTGCCTCAATCTGTGTGTGTGCTTCTCTTTGAGAGTGAGAGTGTGTGTGTGAGCTCTCTTCCTTATCTCCTTTCTCGTGACATCGGGGACCATGACACAGTCCTATGATAACACATGCGATAAGTTGTTGTTGCTAAGTGTCCAAAGCTGCTCTATCTATCACAATTGTGGACTCGTCAACAAAATCAAGCAGTTGTCCAATGCCATTAATAAAACATTCGGGGGTAAATGATAGCAGTGCTTTGCCCTTATTAGCAAATGTCTCAATTCCCGTTCTAGCAAAATTAAAGAAAGGAGTAGGTTTAGGGTCGGTGTGGACTGCTTCTGCAAAGGTCTTCTTGGGAGACCGTCCAGTTTGGTTTGAACCCATACAGAAAGGAGTAGAAGAATGACTTACCTCCAAATCTTGACAAACAAGCATATTATCATCTGGGACAAAAGGAATGGGTGATGATAAACCTCTTTCAAGTAGACTCTTGGGAACTTGAGACACCATCAACGTGATATCAACTCCCTGAACAACTACGAGGTTCGACATTGAATATAGATCCCTCTCCCCAAAGGGGCAGAGCGAGAAAGAAACAAACAGACTTCAGAAGGGCATGGTAGTACTCAGAAAAGTAGTGAAGAATGCAAAGCTATGAGATGACAGCACCGCATGCATGAAGGCACACAACACAAGCGCTCGAAACCCTAAGCCTCAATTCTTCCACTCATTCCCTTCTATATTGACACATTATTGTAGCATTTTGGATTGAAGATTGCAAACCAATTGCCACTCCTTTGGAAACATGTTTATGATTGAGTCTTTATGATGCTCAAGATACATTTGATGTTGTTCTCTATCATCAAGGAGTTGGATGCTTGATTTACTTATGCATAACTCATCCTGATATTCAGTTTGCTATCTCTTAAATGAGAAATTTTATGCATTGGCTAGGGGGCAAGCATTGGTAAGCAATTGCGCACATCGTTTTCCACTTTATTCATACCCGGCTCCTCGGATTATTTTATCCCAAAGGGGGATCTCTACTACGAGATGTACATGCATTTTCTGACTCTAACTCAGTTGGTTGCTAAAACACTCATGTTTCCATGAGTGGTTTTGGCTTCATGCCTTGTAGCTCATGCATATCTTGGTTGAGCAAGACGAAGCCTATTATGGCCACTTCTAGTTCTGAGGCTGAGTATAGGGAAACTTTCACAGTGATTGCTAAGTGTGTCAAGCGCAGACACCTTTTGGGTGATTTGGGTGTTGGTTAGTCTTTTTCCACCACCATTGTCACTGAGAGTTAGAGTGCATTGGTAGTTACCAAGAACCTATGTTCCATGCCCGAACTAAGCACATTGAGGTGCACTATCATTATGTAAGGGAGAAGTTCTCTCTTGGGGAGATGATTCAGGCTTGTGTGCCCACACAAGAGAACATTGCATACCTTTTGACAAAGGCTCTACCTTGGGAGATGTTTGAAGCTTTTCGCAAAGCTCTAGGCTTACTTCTTTTTGTGGATTGATCTCTTTCCATATAGCTTTGCACTTCCTTATACATGAGTGCCAATGCCTTGTTCACTACATCACTCCTGGGTAACTTTATTGATATATTTTGGTAGCGATGTGTGTGAACACACTAGGACTATCGGGGCATTTTTCCCTCTTTAGGAGGTTTTTTCCTTGGCTTTTCCATATTCCTATAACCCTAAGATTTCATTTATCTTTATACATTCTCTTGGTAATATGTTTAGTATTGTTTGTTGTGCTCCAAGCTTCTTCCTCCTCCATGTGATGTTCCTGGGCTTCTGTAGACTTGAAACTCCAACATTTTCTTCATCCCTGACATATACAAATTCTGGAAATGTGAAAGAACTGCCATCAACAATAGTCAAAATGATCTTACAAACTCCCATTAGAGGATATAAGGAGTTGTTTGCACATGCAACAATATTCTCTATAGGGGTTGGCTCGACTAAAATGAAGAAACTAGGCTATGAAGTAATATGTTTGGTTGCTCTACTATCAAAGCACTAACATTTGTGCCTACTACAAAAATACACCACTCACGAACATATGGTTCATAGCTACAAACAATATGAAATGCCCATTCCTCATTCTGCACAAGATTAGCTACCTATGTTTTTGATCTAGAGGCCTTGTTCTTCTTTGCCTCTTTTGTAGTGAATTTTGGAACACTCTCTGTGACATGATCATTTGCTTTACAATATTTGCAAAATTATTTCTACTTTTTTTCTTCAAATCTTTATATTCCTTCTTAGATTGTGTAGAATTATTGGATTTTTCATTACTAGTAGATGAGATCCATTTATCTTTGGTCCTCTGAATAGATAAGAAAGCTTGATTTGCAGCATGCATAGTGGACCTATTCTACCTAGACTAATCTTCTTGCAACAAAATAGAGACAAACTTCACAAATTTTAAGGCATTTGGATTTCCTTTCATCATTAATCAAAGAGTAGAAGAAAAACCCTGATATGAATCTGGAAGACCATAAAGAGCATTCTACACAAGTGAACTATCTAGCAAGACTTCATCAGCAAAAATCAATTACTCTGTCAAATCTTTGATCTTTGTCAAAAAGATCTTTATAGAATCTTCTTCATTCATAAGCTCACTCTGCAACTATTTTTGGAGGTTATTAACACTGGCCTTATTTCTTGCCTCGTATAAAGTGGTAAGTATATCCCAAGCATTCTTTTGTGTGAGCAAATGTGAGGAATAATGGCACTTTTGAGATACAAATCTATCAATGGATGTGCTTGAGAATCTCTCCTATTCTAATGAAGTTGCTCTACAGTTGGTGCAACAAGAACAACAACATGAATAGAAATTTGTAGATCATCATCTTCAACTCCATTTACATCACCTTCAATAACTCTATTCACAATTGTAGTAGGGCATTTTTGAATACCCTGCAAGATTTTCCATAGCCTTTTTGCTACCAATTCATGATCCATCATATATGCCCATAATGTGTAACTAATTCCTCCCAGCTTGTCCTCAACAACCAACATACAAAATACATCATTGCTTTCAACCATGGCCACTCACTAAATACCCTAACACAAAAAAATGATAGTATCTCAATAATTTTAACAAAACTATTTGTCGAGCTCTAATTAACATGTACTAAATTTTGTGGTTCTCATACTAGCGAACCGAAACTTGTATACATGTTTAGATCAAAAGGACAAAAATGCATGCACAAGCACTATGATAGTGCCCTGAGTATGCTCATCAATTTTTGTGCAATTATGATATTGTGATGAGAGGGTTGTTGACAACACCCTAGATGAAGTGGCAACCTACTCTAATACCAATTGTTCGAGCTTGAGATTTGTAGAAGCACACAAATGACACAAGGAAGAAGAAGGATCTTAGAGTGCAAGGCTATTACCAAGTGAATCTACAAGAATAAGTAACGTGATAGGGCTGTAGGTGTATATACGAGCCAAGGGAAAAAGACCTCCTCAAGCAAGAAAAAGATGCCCCCATGGTCCTAAGGTTGTTCATACACCAGTACCGGAATATATCAAAACTTTATTCAATAGTTATGAATGCTTTTATTGCATGGGAGCCTATAGCTGAGTGGAAAGCTACCTCCACGAAACTAGTGTCATATACCATGGGTGTTCCATCACAATGAGTGGTGACGCACTCCCAAAGGGCCAAGATTTCAAGTGTTTCACGTGAGGAATGTCTCACAAATGATGTTATGTGTTCTATTTATAGACTCAAATGCGGAGGTGGTCCACCTCACACTCACAGTAGGCAATCAATTTTTCACTTGTTCAAACACTTAACTATAGGTGCCCATGGAGGTATACAAACCAAAGCACACTGTTAACACTAAGGAGCAAATCCAAAAGAAAAAATGCATAAGAGATGAATAATCTTCTTCAATTTTTGGATCATCTTTCACATATTATTTTTGTATTTGTTCTTCAATATTGTTAATGTACTTTGTTTTCGACACCTCTATGGGCACTTATAGTTAAGTATCCAACCAAGTGTGAACTAGTCACCTAAAGTGAGTGTGAGGTGGATCAAGTTCTAAGATAAGTCTATAAACAGCACATATGGGCTCATTTTTCAGACATTCATCACATAAGGGACTTAAATCCATGCCCGTTTGAGAGAGGATCATCAGCTATATTGATTGGGGACTAGGAATATGGGACATGAATCTCTTGGAGGTGGTTTCTTGCTTGCCCACAAGCTCCCAAGCTTGAGAATGCGCAAGTTTAGCTGTATGGCTACGAGGTGACTCTCATGTCTACCCTTCTAATGTTTGTGAATATGGATTTTGTGTTTATTTGTCTAGGAGGGAGGTAAAGTGTTTGCTTTTGATTATATAATCTTTGTTCTATATATATTGAGTAAACCACGTTTGATAATGGAAATCAAATCAAAATATTTCGTGCTCAGAAATCAGATTAAAGGAAGACTTTTTTATGGAATTCTCTAAAACTCCGCTTTGTAAAAACACGTTTCGCTTGTGTGTGTGTGTGTGAGAGAGAGAAGATAAGCGTTGACTGTAGTCCCACACAACTTAAAAATGATTAAGAATTCGAGATATATCTTACGAAATGTACTTGAGTTTGATTATCAACAACCTGGGGTGTATTATACTGTAGCGGTTCAATTGGCGTTTACTAAGATTGCATTTCTCATATAATTCATGATAAAGTGATGATACAATTTATGCGATCTCCTATTTTGCAGATATAGCTTTGGATAAAAAACTCGAAGGAAGATGTCTCAAGGGTGTCTTGTATTTACCTACCATCACAAAGAACTTGGTGTTCATAGGGAAAATGCTTGAAACCATCACAAAGAACTTGGTGTCCATAGGGAAAATGCTTGAAAGGGGGATCAAGTAAGGTTAAAAAAAAGTGAATAATTTGTGGAGAATCCTTATCAAGGATATAAGTCATAGAAAGAGGAATGAATTAGGGAGACTCTTCACTTTAGAGGTAAACTTCAATTCGACTTAACATGTGTACTTCACATATGGCAACAAGCAGATTTTGGAGCTTGACTTCTCACATAAGAGGATAGCCCACATAAACATACAAAGAATGAAGCAAATGAAATTAAATAGGCTGTTTGAAGGGCTACCTAACTTCCAAGGAAAATGTATGAAGTGTGTATGAAAATCTTGTTAATTAGGGAAGCAAGCTAGGCTTTGTTCCAAGAAGAGTGGCCACATGAGCCAACAACCATTGGAGTTGATAAATACAAATGTGTGGGGCAAATAAAAGAACAATCCATTTGAGGTAACAAGTACTTTGTCAAATTTTTAGATGATTCCACTAGGATGGTTTAGGTTTATTTCATAAAAAGCAAATCATATATGTTTATATGTTTGAAAACATTCAAGGCAATGGTAGAAAGGATACATGTACATACATCAAAAAGCTCAAGCCGGATGGAGGGGGTAAAATTTCTCCAATTAATTTTATGATTTTTTATGCAATCAAGGCATCAAGAGGCAATTAAAATGCATGTACAAAACCTAACAAAAAAGGCTAAAGTATTCTCCCCTCCATCAAAATAAGAGTCTTTATGTACCTTCCCATCTCCTTTTGGACAAGTGCTTTGAAAGCTTTAAAGCCACAAAACACTCCAGCTTTTGACTTCATACAATACAACCATGTCACTCTTGTATGTCATGAATGAAGATAAAAAAATAATATTTCCCTTGGAGTGAGGGATCCTTCGTTAGTCCCTATACATCAACATTAGGGGAAAAAATGAACCGTGAATGGGCCTTTTAGATGAAGGAGTGATTAGTGATGGACCAATCAGAAGAGGGTGGTGGCCACAGTCTATGCCCTATAAAATACTAGGCTGAAGGGTGGAGAGGGGACATATTTCTCCCTTATTTAATGAGCTGCCTCTAGAGAGAGAATGAATCTCGTAACTCAGTTGGGCCCAAAAATTCAAAATTTCTGAAAAGTTAAAAAACTCATCATAACACCTGAAAATGGGCCCCCCATTACTTTTTAGGGTCAAAAGTACTCTTTTTGACCCCAAATTCAAAATCCGTGCATGTTTTGAGCTGAAAAAAATGAGTTTTTTCAAAAATACTCAAAAAAGAGTTATTTCCCTCCTAAACCTCACATTTTCATACCCAGGTCCCAAAAAGTCATCTTTTCCCACTACTTTCACTCTGTAGCACACCATTGAAGCTCCTGTTTCTACACTCCAACCTACCTGCATCTCCTATCTCGAATTACTGTTGTAGCTTGAAGACCTTTAGCTTCAATGGCAACATCTAAAGCTTCTAGGCGACCAAAAGATGAAATCCTCACATTAAGATGTCACAATATCAAAGCCACAGATGGGCAGTGGCTATCACATGAGTACTCCAAAGGTGCATGGGTGTACATGCAACCCTCTAGAGTTGGGCCTCATCGAGTTAGAGATCGTGGAAACTTAGATCTTCATTGGAAGGGAAAGTTACTTGGCTTCAAGAAGCATAGAGACAATGGGATGGTTGCTATTGTACAACATGTTTTTACAATGGCAACTATGAAACTTGAAAACTCTAGTAGTATGAGATATCCTGTGAACTGTAAGTATTACTCTACAATATTTTATGTTTTCTTGTGTCAGATAAATTTCTGAACTATTTAGATATGTTTTTGTTTGTTTCGGATGTATTTCCTTCTACTTTGGTGGAAGAGCAACCACTTCATAGTCTTACAGGTACTTTCCAGGCATTGCATGCAGATGTTGGTGCACTAGTCTTTCCAAATATATCTCCTGCTCAACTTTACCATGATAGATTTTTCTTTTACACACATACATATGTTGTACCCTCTACAATGAATGGTTTTGGAAGGTTAGAGAGAATTGAAGTACATTCTCTTCTTAGCTTGGAGTGGCCAAAACCTGATATATGGTCCGTATCATCTTTGAAGCAAAAGATGGTAATGGATATACATAACTCTTTGAAATTCACAAAAGTGTCTAGGTCTGTAGGTTTGCACTGGTCTTTTCCCATTCATTGTTTTGTATATTTATTCCAAGGATTCTCATTCCAAGAGACTTCCACCATGTTCATGTGTAAAGATATCACATATGAGCAAGTCGAAAGTCTTCTTGGTGAAAATTGGGGTTTGATGGAAGGAATTGCAAAAGGTGATAAATATCTCTGTAAAATAGGTGGAACAGGTATAGCATTTCGATATTTGAAACAACGTACTTCATTATACATCAGATTCTACTATGATCGTTGGATGTGCAAACTTGGCAAATGGATACCATTTCAAAGTTCAGAGGGATCTTTGCATTCATTTGAAATAAAGCTTAGATTGCCCAACAATGAAACAGAAACTATTTTAGTGAATAATCATTGGACTTGGCTAATCTGAGAGAACACTTGATGATTATGGGGTTTGAAGGACTAACTCAATCCATCTTCAAAATTCAAGGACATAAGGTGAGAAATGTTTCATGTTTTTGTTAAAGTAATCTTTTTGTTATTGTTTATTTTACTTTAATGACTTCAATTTGTTGCAAATTGATTACAGGTGGGCAGAAGAATGGAATACAAAATGAAAGTCCCTGTAGATTGGAGCAAAGATGGAACAGAGCTCTCATTGTCATAGTTCTTTTGCAACCTGATAATGTCACTTCTTGGGCCCTAGTCATTGTATCTCATGGTTTTTGCACTTTCAAGAACCTTGTAAAAAGTAGGACAATTGATTCATGTTAGATATTGTATATACCTTATTCTCTGCAATGATAATTTCAAAACTTTTGGAATGTCAAAAATTCTGTTCACTACTTTGAAATGTGGTTGCTCATGTTTTTTTCTGTGCATTATTTTGTCATCCGAAACTCATTTTTTGAAATTGCACTTCTTTATTCTATACTTTTAAAAGTGGGCCCAGTCAATTTAAAAACTTGAAACTGCTATAAAAGTGGCTCTATGTGCTCATTTCTCACATTTGCACTCTCAAAGAGCTAGAAAGCACAAACTGCAAGCCTCTAGAAATCTCGCGCGCAAGCAATGGCTGCTAGCACTTCCACTCCCATGAAATCTCCTCGAGATTTATTCATGGAGTTTTTGGAAACTACAGACTACAATGGTCGTACGGATTTGTATGACCTAGTCTGTAGAGTCCCTAATCTTGAAGGGACAATAGCCATGAATTCCGATGTGATCGATGAGATCACAGATTTTATGGAACTCTATATTTTAAGATATGCCATAGATATTCCAGCATATGAGTGTAAATGGGTCCCCTGTGACCTGCTTTTTTACATTCATAAAGGAGATGAGGCATTTGCGAAGCGCTTAAAGCGTTTCATGGCGATTGCTAAGGCTTTAGGGCACCTGTTAGATGACACAGTGCCCTTAATTAAACAATTAAATAAGAAAAGGAAAATGGGAAGAAAATATCTTTCCTACATAGCAACAACAATCTTTTTTGTCAATGAGGAGCCCGAACCTTCACCCATGGACCTACCACATCTTGTTACTGGGGGTTTTGTAGATGACAAGAAGGAACCCCAGACAGAAGCTCTCAACTTATTAGAAGAGAGTCAAAAAATTTCAAGAGAATTTCCTCAAGGAGTAGTGGACAAATTAAAGGAAGCCAGTACACAGAAGAGTCCACCCTCCAACTTAGACCCCGTGGAACCCACTCTACCAGAGGTAGAGATGGAAATGTTTTCAGTTGTACTTGTTGATGGAGAGGAATTTTTGTTCCTGCACGATATTGAGAAGGCATTCGGTCTACGCCTCGACGAATGCCTTAGTATTTTCAGCTCAACCTCGGATGTTCCCATGGACAACACTTCTGACATTATCGAAAAGGCAACAATTCCACTTGGTGAATCAGTTGCGGACACCATTGCATTTGTGTGTGAAGAGATTTTGAGCCATGCCAACCAAGATGCCAGTGAAGAAGATCTAGCCACAGCAAGGGAAAGAATTTTGGAGAAGAAGATTCCAACATCCCCTGTTGTGGAGCAAAGTGGCATGGCCCATTCATCAATTCCACTAGATGCAATGGGAAGAGGAGAGGATGAAGACAGGCTTCAAGATGTAAGTCTCTACTGACATTTATGGTTGTCTCATATTCATACAAGATGTATCTATTTAATTTTATGATTGTCTATGTGCAGGAAACAATTGAAGTGGATAAATTTGCAGCAAGGAGTGGTGGTGACCGTGTTTCCCGGGGCCATGGCTCTTCCTTGGCACAATACATTGGAAAATTGCCAAAGGAAGATTTTGTAATAATCCACAAGGACTTTTCCCCTCAAGGACACTTCATGACTTGGTGTATGAAGGCCTTGAGTAAAGCTTTGTGCCTATCTACAATAATGCAAGGGACCAATTGTATATTTCTAGTTAGGAAGTCCCTTGCCCTTACTACCCTAGGAGTTAACTTTAGAGGAAAAATATTAGGTCAAATAGGAATAGCTTTGGGTCTTGGATTGACAGACCCTCAATTAATATCCCAATCAGTTTTGACTTACCAATTGCCTCTATCTTTTCAGAGAAGAAAGAATGTAGTGGAGAGGCTCAAGGCCAAGAGCCAATTGTAAAAACTTTATAATACCAATGTTTTGTTTTTCCAATTTCCATGTGCATTCAATCTATTATATCTTTATGGTTTGACAATCTCATAACTTTTGCACAGTTTAATCAGTCTTTTTCCATTGTTTCTTGTAATTTGTGTTGCCCAAAATGCATGGAATGGCTAAGGAATGCAAAAAAGAGGCCTGCCATAGAAACGCGGGGATGGGCCCTGCAAAACTTTTGCAGGGCCCATCCCCGCGTTTCTGTGGCAGGCCTTTTTTTTGCATTCCTAGGCCATCCTATGCACTAGGTTACCTGTATTGCAAGTCTATCTTCTCAATTAGCACCTTCACTTGGGGAAATGTGGAACACTCTTCTTATATGCAATAGTTAGAGAAAATTAAGACTCCTCTGGGTGCATATAAGTTTCCTAAATGCATTTCTACCCTTGGCTATGACATCATCAAGGATGGGGAAATTTTTAGACTTTTGCGGATCGCTATGGGTTTTCAGGTTGCTCTTCACCAATGATGGGATTGGTTCATGAACAAATTTAGGAAAAACGTTTTTCGTGGTATGCTTGTCAGTCTTCACTTTTACACAGAGTTTTTGTGCTAAACTACTAAATCTTTCCTTCTTTAATTTATTTCCTATCTTGCTGGATGCCTAACAAGAATCATTTCAAATAGGTTTTTGCTTTGGCTAGGAGATTCCTATGGGGGGGGCGGGGGGGGGGGGGGGGGAATCTGCAACACAATAAAATTCCTAAAGTCTCTTGAAGTGTTTGTTGCCTTCCCAAGAAGGAAGGAGGTCTTGCAATTTTGTTTCCTATCAAAATGGCCTCTAACTTAGCAGCCAAATGGATTGTTAGATCCATAGAGTCTACTGATGTTTGGGATATGCTTATTAAAGGAATACTTGTTAAATTTTACTTGAAGTACCATAAGTCTTGGAAGCAACTTCTGGTTTCTATATTGTATCTCATAACCTCATCCTTCACCACTATACCCCTTAGCCCTCTCTTTGGGCAACTCTGATCTGTTTTCCTCTCTGCATCAAATGTTTTGAGGATAGACATGTCTATTGGCTGATGTTTCTAATGGGGGTCCTACCCCTTGTTCTTACAGACATTTCATCATGAATTCTAATTTTCTTGTTCTTAAAAAAAAAATAATGTGTCAATATATGCTATTTGACTGAGAGTTATTCCACCATCAACTTGCATAAAATGAATGCTCAAATAATGATGCAAATGCCTCAAAAAAAAAATCCCAAAAGAGGCATGAAAAGCAGCCTTAAAATTAGCAATATGTGGAGCACTAAGCATATTTTCAATAACATACACAACAATGATCAGAAGTACATCATCTGCAAGTTTAACATATAAGATGCTCTTAGTTGGCCTATTCTCAAAACCATGTGCAATCAAGTAGCATGTTTGTTTTTCATACCAAGCACATTGTGCTTGCTGCAAACCACATAATGCCTTCTTCAATGTGCACACTTTGTTTTCATGCCCTTTTTGCACAAAAGCAAGAGGCTAAAACACATACACTTCTTCGTGTAGATCACCATTCAAAAATGTTGTTTTAATGTCTAGCTGATGTATATTCCAACCATGATGAGCTACAAGTGTGTAGATGTTATGAATAATATTCATTTGACATGTGGAATCAAAGTTCTCATCAAAATCAATGGCTCCATCTTGAGCATAACCCTTTACTTCATCAAAAGAAATAGGATCATTCTCATAAAAAAGACTAGAGTTAGACATAGCATAGCAATCTCATGCAAAATAAGAACTATGAGAGCTTGAACAAGAATATTTCCATATGAGAGAGCCTAAGAATATTGAATTACACATGCTGAATAATTGATAGATTTTGCATAGTCATGAGCTTATACAGCCCATGACATAAAATGCTAGAAGTAATAATGAAATTACCATTTTAAATATCATGAATTGTATACCTATCATCAACAAATTTGACAACCAAGCGAATCTTGGCTATTGGTAAAACTAACAATAGTTTTTTCCTCATCCCTGCTACATACAAACAATCTGACATTGTAAAAGAACTACTATTAACAGTAGTCAAACTCATCTTACCAAATCCCATTATAGGATAAGAGGAGTTTTTGGGGCATGTGACAGTATTCCATGTAGGGGCAAGCTCAAGTGAACAGAAGAAACTGTGCTTCGAGGTAATATGTTTGGTTGCCCCACTTTCAAAATACCAAACATTTGAGTTTATTACAGACATACATTGTTCATGAGAAGATGCATAACTGCAAACAGTAGTAAATGCCCATTCTTAATTTTGCACAAGATTATTAGACTTTATTTTGGGTGTAGAAGCCTATGCAACAACCATTCCAGCCTCTTTCTTCTTTGCCTCTTTTGTATCCAATTCACGACGACTCTTTATGACGTGATCATTTCATTTAGAGTATTTGCAAAAAAAAATGTTTTTTTATTTTCTTCTCGTCTTTGTCATCCTTCTTTGATTGTGCGGAGTTAGCAGAATTCAGTTAACAAGTAGATGAGCTCCATTTACCTTTTCCCTTCTAATTATCCAAGAAAGCTTGATCTTCAACATGCATAATGGACCTACTCTGACTAGATTGTTCTTCCTGCAATAGAAGAGAGAACAACTCCTCAAATGTTAAGGTGTTTCAATTGCCTTTCATCATCAATTGAAGAGTAGAAGCTAAACTCTAATATGAATCTTGAATACCATTCAAAAAAGTCTATACAAGTGAATTGTCTAGCAAGACCATCAACAGAAATAAAATCCACCTTCAAATCTCTGATCTTTGTCAACAAAACTATCCATGGAATCTCCTTCATTCATGTGCTCACTCTCCAACTATTTTTAGAGGTAAGCAACATGAGCCTCATTCGTCGCCTGGTATAAAGTGGTAAGTGTATCCTAAACATCCTTTAGTGTTTTGCAACAATGAATATGAGTAATAATGGCATGTTTGATAGACAAGGCTATCAATGCATGTGTCTGAGCATCTTTGTCATCTCAAAGCAAGTTGATTTATAGTAGGTGTAGTAGGAATTGAAGGACGAATAGGAATTTTAAGATCCTCATCTTCAACACCATCTACATCACATGGAGTAATTCTATTTGTAGGTGTATTGGGATGTTTTTCAACACCCTTTACAATATTCCATAGTCATTTTGCTACCATTGCATGACACATCAAATACACCCATAATGGGTAATTATTACCATCCAATCTATCCTCAAGAGCCAACACATGGAATACATCATTATGGTAGTTCTTTCACTTTGTTAGATGCTTAATTTGTGCTAGGGATCAAGAAGAATCTGTTATCAGTTTTGGTTTTAGCCAAGATTGGCTTAGCTATGTGAAGGCTGTATTTTAAGCAAAATGTAGAATTCCTCCTTTCCAAAAGATGGTCCATTTTGAGCTACTCATAAATTATAGCTTGTTCACAGTGATGTCTATGGACCTATGTTGACACCTTCTTTCTGAAATTATCTTTACTTTGTGACTTCTATTGATTATTTCTCCAGGCATGCAAGGGTATATCCATTGAAAGCAAAAGTCCAAAGTGTTTATGTGCTTCAAACAGGTTTTTGGTTTTGGCTCAAAATCTATCACCATGAAAAATGGGCAACTTCCATTTTGATCAAGGGGTGGAATATACGTCTTCTAACATTAATGCATTTCTGGCTGAACGTGGGATAAAACATTATCGTACAATGTCGTATACACCTCAACAGAATGGAGTTGCTGAATGGAAGAACATGTCACTCATGGAGATGGTGAGGTGTATGGTCAAGAGTCAGGCTTTACCACATAGTTTCTAGCTTGAGGTTGTTATGTGTGCAACATATGTACTTAAAAGGTGTCCCACTAAAGCACTACAGTCCATATGAGGCTTGGCATGGTCGCAAGGCATCTGTTGCTCATCTGTGTGTTTTTGGTTGTCTGGCATATGCATTAGTTCCTGAACAACATCACAAAAAATTGGATGATAAAGCAATAAAATGTATTTTTGTTGGGTACAGTTCTGAAAGTAGAGGCTATCATCTGTATCATCCACAGACTAAACACATTCTAGTTAGCTGTGATGTTATTTTTGTGGAAGATGCTATTAAGCCCTTACTTTCATGTACGAAGGAGACATATGTTAGCTCCAAAGACATGTATGATACCTTGCTACCTCTTTTTATAGGTTGACAATCTAGTGATAGTCCTAATGAGGCAACTTCTCAGCCTTTACAGGTTTCATGTGATGATGCAAATCATTCCATTTTTTATGCAAATTTATATGATGCACTTGTTGATGATAGAGTTGATATTGAGCACACAAAAAACTATGCCAAAATGGTTGGTGCAAACTTTGCATGACAATAAATTAAATGCACCTCTATCATATTATACTCGTTCAAGCTCTCATAGTGCTTCCTTTACATCAGATTGCTATGCTATGGCTGCATCTAGTCTCTTTGATGAGGTTGAGCCTGTTTCCTTTTATGAAGCACAAAATTCTGAACATTGGATGGCTGCAATGCAATCTGAATATGATGCTTTCATCAAGAACTCTACCTTGTCTTTATGTGACTTTCCTTCTAGCAAGAAGGCCATTAGCACTAAGTGAGTATACAAGCTGAAGTGTAAACCTAATGGAATAGTTGACAGGTATAAGGCTAGGCTTGTTGCAAAGGGTTATCCGGAGGAAAGAGGCATTGATTTTGATGAGACCTTCGCACCTACATGCCAAATGACTAATGTTTGTAGCATCTGTGCACTTGCAGCTCATGATGGTTGGAATGTATACCATTTGGACATTAAAACAACATTTCTGCATAGTGACTTGCATGAAGAAATGTATGTTTTTCAGCTTCTTGGCTTTGTGCAGAAAGCGCATGAAAACTAGGTGTGCAAGTTAAAGAATGCATTATATGGTTAAAAGCAAGCACCACGTGCTTGGTATGAAAAGATACGTGCCTATATCATTGCACATGGTTTTGAGAACAGTCCAACTAAAAGCACCTTATATGTTAAGCCTGCTAATGAGTTATGTCTGATCATTGTTGTGTATGTTGATGACATGCTACTCACTAGTCCTCACGACATGCATATTGCTGATTTGAAGGCTGATTTGCATGCCTCGTTTGAGATGTCTGTTTTGGGGCATTTGCATCACTATTTGGGCATTCAATTTATGCAAGTTGATGGTGGAATGGCTTTGTGTCAAATGAAATATATTGATACATTATTGCAACATTTTGGCCTTGAAGACTCTAAGCCTATTGCCACTCCTATGGAGATAGGTTTATGATTGAGTCTTGATGATGGTCGAGATGCATTTGATGTTGTTCTCTATTAGTAGGCTATTGGATGCTTGATTTACTTATGCATTACTCAGCTAGATATTGAGTTTGCTGTCTCACAAACAAGCAGGTTTATGCATTGCCCAGGTGTCAAGCATTGGCAGGTAGTTAAGCACATTTTTCGCTACTTGAGTGGTACACAGCTACTTGGATTGTTTTATCCCAAGGGAGATCACTACCGCCAGATTTGCATGCTTTTTCTAATAGTGATTGGGCTAGTTGTTATGACACTCATGTGTACTGTGGCCATTCTAGTTGTGAGGTTGAGTATAAGGTAGCTTTCATAGCGACTGTTGAGTGTGTGGCTTAGATGCCTTATGGCTGATTTGGGTGTTGGTCAGTCTTCTACCACCACCATCTTCACTAACAATCAGAGTGCATTGGCAGTTGCAAGGAACCCTGTGGTCCATGCTCGCACTAAGCACATTGAGGTGCATTATCATTATGTTAGGGAGAGGTTCTGTGCTGGGGAGATCACCTTGGCATATGTGCCCATGCAAGAGAACGTTGCACACCTTTCTACGAAGGCTCTGCCTACGGAGAATTTTGAAGATTTTCGTAAAGCTTTGGGCTTACTTCCTTTTGTGGATTGATTCCACATAGCTTGGCACTTCCTTATACGTGAGTGCCAACTCCTTGTTTGCTACATCACTCCCAAGGCAATTTGTTGATATATTTAGTTAGTGATGTGTGTGAACACTCTAGGACCACTAGGGCACTTTTTTCCCTCTTAAGGAGGTTTTTTCCCCCTGCTTGTATATACGCCTATTGTTGTAACCGGCTACTTATCTTTGTACATTCTAGTGGTAGTACATTCATTATTATGTGTTGTGCTCCAAGCTGCTTCTTCTTCCTTGTGCTATTCGCATGCTTCCACAGATGTCTAACTCCAACAAAATCATGATGATATATATATATATATATATATATATATATATATATATGTATATATATATATATATATATATATATATATATATATATATATATATATATATATATATATATATGTGTGTGTGTGTGCGTGTGTATGTATATATTTGTGTGTGTGTGTGTATATATATATATATATATATATATATATATATATATATATATATATATATATATATATATATATATATATATATATATATATATATATATATGTGTGTGTGTGTGTGTGTGTGTGTGTGTGTGTCTGTGTGTGTGTATGTGTGTGCGTGTGTCTGTGCACGTATGTATGTGTAATAATATAACTGATTTTATGTCTACAATCTAGTTCCCTCTCTATGCATGTGTGTGTGCATGTATGTATTTTGTATCGGTGGGTTGTTCATTATTGTTCAAACATAGTTTATTATGAGATGTCTCACTTATTATGTTGACACAAAGAATGGGTTTCTATTGGCACACATCATCTCATTTTCCGAAGCGTGT
Source organism: Ceratopteris richardii (assembly GCA_020310875.1). Taxonomy (NCBI): domain Eukaryota; kingdom Viridiplantae; phylum Streptophyta; class Polypodiopsida; order Polypodiales; family Pteridaceae; genus Ceratopteris; species Ceratopteris richardii. The sequence continues at coordinate 89,552,322 of CM035429.1, forward strand.
AGTATGTACAATTAGAGATTTTTTGTTTTATATATGTGTATGTTGCGTGATTTCTATATTCATCCTTATATTTTTTGTGAACATGGCTTGTGCCTTGACCTTTCTAGGAGGGAGATTCCTAGAGGATGTAGTAGTGTATTTCTATATATATGTATATGTATGATCAACAAGGCATGTATTCTTGTTTACTCATATAGTTATCGGGCATGTATATGTGAAAACTATCTGTATGCATATGTCAAGGTATGTATCTATACACATGTATGTGTGTAGTTCAACATAGGTTGATCAAATGGTGTATAGTAATATTGTATTTTTAAATTTGTAGACCCTATACACTTCCTATAACAATATGCTATAATAAAAAAGGATCTATTTATTTGAATGAATTGCTAATCATTGTATTCATTAGGCATTCAAAATTCGATGTATCAATTGAAACATCCATTCCTAGACAAAAAGTAATACGAAATCATGGGAGAAAAATTAGTTTGGACAACCATTATCAAGAAATACAAAGTTACTTTCCTTCAGGCATGTTTTGATGATGTAGTTGACATGGATTATCTTCTATTTGTGCATGTGGATGCTTTGCTAGAAATGGTAAAGAGACATTATTTAATCCATTGTCAAACACAGGATGAAAATTATTGATACTTCTTATAGATGGAGGACTCAATTTTGAAGCTCTATGGCCTAACGGCTAGGGTATTCATTCAATAGTTATGTGTTATATATGTGTGTGTTGTGTTCTAAAACTAAAAGAATATGTCAATAAGAGCCTACAACCAAGTGGGAAGCCACCTCCAAGCGACTGGTGTCCTATAGCACCTACCCACCACTAGTATGAATGATTAGCAATGGGTGAAGGGCAAATAGTCCAAGTGTGTCATGGTAGGAATGTCTCACAAAGGATCTCATGTGTCATATTTATGAGCTCAAATCAGAAGATGGCCCACCTGAGACTCAAATATTATCAATGTGAGTGTAAGGTAGTAGTTCACTCTTCATTGGAAACACAACTACAGGTGGTCATCGAGGCATATAAACCAAAGCACACTAACAATGCTAAGGAACAAATGCAAACATAATGCTTGAGAGATGGACCAGGTTGATAAATCTTTGGTTCATCTCTCACACATTATTTTTGGATTTTTTCCTCAATGTTGTTTCCATGCTTTGGTCTCCACACCTAGATAGGCACCTATAATTAATTGTTCAAACACTTTTGAACTAGTCATCTAGTGTGAGTGTGAGGTGGTTCACCTCATCATTTGAGTGTATAAATTCGTGACATGGGATCATTTTTGAGACATTCATCACCTGAGTGATTCAGATTCATTTTCTTCAAACCCAACCTCGTCACATGTAATGATTCTTAGCTAGTGGCATGCGACGCCAATCCTTGGAGGTGGTTGCATACTTGGATACAAACTCTCATGCTCACGGATGTGGCAGTTTGGCTCAAGATGGTAGGTTACTTTCTTGTCCACCCTTCTAATTTTGTGAATATGTCTTGTGTATTGACTTGTTTACTAAGGAGGGAAAATGATCCTTTTCATTATATTATATATATATATATATATATATATATATATATATATATATATATATATATATATATATATATATATATATATATATATATATATATATATATATATATATATATATATATATATATATATATATATATATTGTTGGAAGTGGATGGCCCTCAATAACAATATTAATAATAGATTTACAGGATCTTCCAACACATGAACCTTAGCATACATATCTTAAGACACAGAAAAAGATGAGTGAGACATAGAGAGAGTAGACAAGATCTTTCAAAGTGTACCCTAAGCTAGGATGCTCACCTACACTATATTATTCAAATGTCAAATTACAATGTGTCAATATGAAACAAACTAACAAGATCTAAATCTAGGCAGAAATAGGAACTAGATATAAGAACTTGTAAACCTAAGAGGTATGAAGAATGTGTGTGAGAATATAGAGAATACCAACAATTTAGAATAGACTTAAAACCTGAATTCTCAGTATCTAAATTAGAAACTAGTGAGTGAATGAACAAGTGAGAATGGAAATAGATTTGTTACTCACAGTAACTCAACAAGTGATGTTGATGGTAAGCTGCCATGAATTCCTCCAGATATCTCGAGATGTAGAGCACACCTCCTCCAAGAGTGTGAAACTCCTCCTCTTTGGTGTATACTTGAAAAGTGGTGGTATCCTATCTGGTTCTTCAGTATCTCTTTCTTCTGGAACTCTCAAACCTTCTCCAACTTCATAAGTCAAAACATTAAGAGGTACTATTGATGGACTAGGTATTGATGTAGCTAATGCAATTCTCTCTTCATCTACATCTCTTAGGGTTTGATTAGGTTCATTGCCCCCTTTTATTGTTGAATATAAGAATCCAAATTCCTTCTGAAAAGTGCATAGTTATCTGCTTGAAATTTGGAATCTCTTCCTTCTTATCATGAATCTGACTTTGTGCAATATATGCATTGCATGAGAGTAGGATGTCACTTGTATCTCGAATATAGAATCTATATCATTTGCTTTAATCTTCATAGCCAATAAAGACTACTCTAATGGGTTTTACATCAAGCTTACCACGATACTTCATTTTAATGTGAACATAAGCTGGGGAACCAAAAACTTTGAAGCTATTCACATTGGGTTTCTTCCCATGAAAATCATCATAAGGTGTAATGACCTTTAAAGCTTTTATGGAAGATTTATTGAGAATGTAATTAGCTCTATGTATCACATCAAACCAAAACTTGGGAGAAAGCCTTTTGTAGGACATCATACTATGCATCATCTCAAAAAGTATCCTATTCTTTCTCTCCACAACACCATTTATTCTAGCATGTAAGCGACAGTGAGTTGATGAGAAATACCTTTGTACTCAAGAAAAGACTTAAAGTCTTTTGACATGTACTCTCCTCCTCTATCAATTCTCAAAATGTGGATCTTCTATTGAATTTCATTTTCCACCATAGCTAAGAACTTCTTGAAAGATGGAAAAACCTCTTACTTCACTTTAAGACTGTAAATCCAAACCTTGTGAAATCGTCAATAAACATAACAAAGTACCTAAAACCTTGAATAGAATATGTCCTCATCAAACCATTCACATCTGAATGTATGATATACAACTTCCTTATGGCCTTGATGTATCCATGCTTCTTGAAAGGAAGTTTATGAAGCTTTCCTTCAATAAATCCTTCACATGATTCTGCATCATCTAGTAAAGCAAAAGTAGGCACATGCTCCACCATATCTTGATCTTTGATATGCTTGAGAGCTATGTAATGCATATGACCAAATCTATCATGCCATAACTTCATGTTCTCCTTAGGTGTAGTACACCTAGCAACATTGGCATGATCGTAGACCTAGCAACATTAGCATCATAGTAGACCTAGCAACATTAGCATGATAGTAGAACTAGCAACATTAGCATGATAGTAGACCTAGCAACATTAGCATGAATAATTTTGGATAACACAAAATTATTCATGCTAATGTTGCTAGTTCTACTATCATGCTAATGTTGCTAGGTGTCGTAGACCTAGCAACATTAGCATGATAGTAAACCTAGCAACATTAGCATGATATCAGACCTAGCAACATTAGCATGATAGTAGACCTAGCAACATTAGCATGAATAATTTTGAATAACACAAAAATGCTACTTATGTTTTCACCTTAAAGTAGACAATGCTCCTCATTAGGTGAGAGGATCTGACATGAATCTTTCTTGAAAACAACTTTATAACCATCTAACAAGGAAGTAAAGATAAAGAGAAAATTCTTCTTCATGTTTAGAACATAAAGAACATTGGAAATTGTGAAATTTCCACCTGTTTTGGACTTTAAGTTTACTTCCCCAATACCTACAACATCCAAATCATGACCATATGCAATGATCACGCTTCTACCTTAAGAGTGAGAAAGGGAAGAAAATACCTTTCTATAGCCTATCATATGTTTAGTAGCTTGAGAATCCAAAACTGAAGGATTATCTGAGATCGCATTTAATGTTTCTTGATCAGAAGATACTTCTTTAATAGTAACACATGCATATGGATCTACCTTTGAAAATTTAGGTTTTGGATCATCTTCAACACTATTACATGAAGCTTTCTTCTTCTCACTCCAACCAAGCTGACGAGAGGTTCTACAAGACCTGATTTGAGGTATAATATGCCTCTTGATTTGTAGGGCAATATATGAAAGTGCTAATGCACCCCTTGAATCCCATCAGGATTGCTCTTCTGTAGGAAGTGAAAACACTAAGAATAGTACTTGTAATAAGAGAAAACAGTTCATCTAAATTCTTTCTTTCTAATAATAACATAAAAGATTAGCATTCGGAGGAATTTTTTAAGGAGGATGATTTGCATTAGGTGTTCATTAATGCTGATCATTATTCCAAGAAATATTCTCCAAAAGCTCATTTAAACCAAGGATATAAGTGCTTTAAAACTTCCATAGAGTGTAATTCATACAATCAAGCTTACCTTCCTTGAATGCTGATGGTCATATTTGCAACATTGGGATGATAGGCATTACTTTTCCTCTTACTTGTGTTCCACCTACTAATGCTCATGAACCACCTTGATTCCTAGTCATAGATGATGATGCATTGTTTTGAATTTTCTCCCCTTTGTCACTAGGACCTCTACATTTGTTCTTCTATGTCACTCATATCTTCTTGCCTTTGATAACATCTAGGAAAAAATAACATAGTGGATAGACCAATAGATGGAGATGAGAAATACTCAGGCTCATTTTATCAAAATGATAGGAGTAATTCAGCTACAAAGATGATTTTGTCCACTTTACCTCTCTTAATATGGATAGTAGATGGTGATATAGTCAAACCCTAGAACAAGGGCATACTCAAGCACAATTATATGTTACATGGCATATATTCCATGCTTATAGATATCGTTATGACCAGAATTAAAATGATCTTGCAAATGGATGAAGGGGATAGGCCCCTCAACCCCGTAAATGGGGGCAAGCATTAAGGTTGTATGAGGGAAACTACACCCCACCAAAACATATTTAGATTTTCCTTCAATGGAAACCCAATGGCCTAGAACTTTATGCCCTACTTAAACCTCATAACTAAGCTCACAAAGATCATGTGTTTCCTATATCAATGGTTACACATAGTGTTCATCTAAAGTGGAAGTTGAGGTTTCAAAAATATCCACAAAATGACTTCTTCTCACATGACAAATTTAAGTAAAAACAATGAACATATATACACACACACACACACACACATATATATATATATATGTGTGTGTGTGTGTGTGAGTGTGTGTGTGTGTAGGTGTGTGTGTATGTTAAAAAATACAAGTATGAGTATCTAAAAATATAAAGAATTACAGATGCATAAACAAAAGGCATCTATATGACAATGTATAAATGAATGAAACATGAAAATACATTCGATAAAAATTAAATTTGGGGAATATAAATAAAGTAGTATAAAAGGAAAGGAAAAATATAAAAGATGATAAAATTGCATTTATAAAGTACATATCTCTAATCTAAAGAGATACAAATACACACACACACACACACGCACATGTTTATGGAATTATCTCAACACCTATGCAACCATGAAGCATGAATGACTTCCATAGCTACACATACATGAACCTCTACACAACAAAATTGCTCTTCCTTAAAGCCTATCCAAAGAACTCCAATGACATAAACTTGTAATAGACACAAGGAGATTTCAAGAAAATAAATTTCACTCTAAATGGATGCATACACTGAAAGAAACAATATCTACAAGATAGGATACTTGATTTCACACAATAACTAGTCAAACAAAGAGCGCATTTCACTCTAGAAAGTTTTTCTTAGAGAATAACCAAAGATCTAAACCCAAACATCAACATTAAAGCACTATAAAGGATATCCAAGGACACCATGATTATGTCAAATTGATAAATAGAAAAGTATAACTAGTGCTTACGATTGAGAGCAAAATCGCTCCAATAGAGAATACACATAGAGAGACATATCAATAACCACACCACTAATTTGAAGGTTTATCTCATGCGATTTATAGAGATGTGTGGCTTCCCTCTGATGTTGTCCTTAAAGTTGTAGAACCAAAAATTTTTACACTTTCTTGGTCTTATACAGATGTTCTCTTGACATCATATATGTATTCCATCTACAATGAATTGTTCACACCATAGCATCGAAACAATTCATTAAAGATAAAACCTCTAGATATCTTTAGCTCTTTGGATTTAGAATCATATCATCTATAACCCGTTTTCTCACTTGAATACCCAATAAAGATGCATCTTTCAACTTTTTCTTTACGTTTATGCCTCAATTCATAAGGCACATGCTCATAATGTACACAACCAAAAAGCTTGAGATGAGATAAATTTGGCTTCTTACCATACTTCTTCATATGGAATTAAAACATGTACACCTGAAGTGGGACATCCATTCATGATGTGGATGGTTGTATTTTTTGGATCCTCCCAATAACAATTAGGAACATTCAACCTGTTGAGCATCGATTCTAGCACTTCAACTATGTGCCCTATTTTCCTCTTTGCAACCCCATTTTGTTGAGGTGCATACCTTCATATTTATTACAATATTGATGCACCATGTACACATGATGGAGAGAGAAGGAACATCAAAGAAAGTGATCAAGTGCCCAAGACAAAGGAGGCTTATTCCTCCAAAAGGTGAGGAAAGAAAGTGATCTAGGGTTATCCAAGTAAATTCTTGCTTCTAACTCTTACATATTGGAAACTCCTTACACATATATGAAAAGCCCAACTATAATGAGGATGCAAGCAAGTACATCAAATGGAAAGAGGCAATGGCAATTTTTTTTCCACTTGAGGAAAATAAAAAATGGAATGCATTGCCTAAGAAGGATGAACTAAAGATAATAGGTGATAAGTGAGTATATAAATTTAAGGAGAATTTATATGAATTTATTGCTAGGTTCAAAGAAAGATTGGTGGCCAAGAATTTGCAAAAACCTATGGAGTCGACTTTGAAGAAACATTCAACCCTTTGGCAAAAATGACCACCATTAGTAGACACACTGAAACATCTACACGAAAAGGATGGAAGCACTTCTAATTAGGTATCAAGACTAACTTTCTGAATGGAGACTTGGACGAAGAGGTATATATGGAGCAATCACTAGATTTTTTGTATCATGTTAATAGGTTGAATAAGGCACTTTATGGCCTAATTCCAACCCCAAGGACTTGGAATAATATATTTGTGGAGTAATTGATCAACTATGGTTACAATAAATGCAAGGTGGATCCATCTCTCTTCATCACACAAAGAGGAAAACGTATATTCCACATGTGTGTGTAAGTAGATAATCTAATCATTATATGTAATGATACAAAAAGCATTGAGAGATCAAGCCAAAGCTTGGAAAGGAGTTTTATATATCTAATGTTGGAGCTTTTTCTTCGCATTGAGGTTGTGTACAAAGAAGAAGGTATTATGCTCATACAAAGGAAGTATACTCTACACCTACTTGAGAGGTTTGGCATGCGACATTGCAAGTTTATTTCCAATCTCATGTAGGTTAGAAAAATTAGCTCTACTAATGGAGAACAAACACAGGATGTAACTTTGTATGAATCTATTGTTGGCTCTTCAAATTATGCCACAATACATAGGCCCGCCATAGCATAAGGAGTTGGAGTGATATCAAAATCTATGCATAGTCCAAGGACTATACACCTACAAGCTGTAAGAGGATTGTTAAGATATCTCAAATCTACTATAAATAAAGAATTTTTCTACTCATGTAGTGATGATATACAAGTCAAAACTTAGTCTTATGCCAATTGAGCCGATTCAAAGGAAGATAGAAGGAGTAAATGTGGTTACCTTGTCATGCTAGGTAGCAAGTTCATCTCATGGAATTCAAAGAAGTAGCCCATAATGGCATTATCATCCATTAAGGCTCAGTATAGAGCTTTGATGCAAATTACGTGTGAGATAATGTGGATTAAGAGGTTATTTGTGGAGCTCAACATTAAAAATCAATGCTTAAACCTTATCTCAAGGATCAAGGGTGTGGATTACATGTGGAAATATTATTTGGAGGCTTCATCTCATGAATTTCACTTACCAACAAGTTTCAACTGCTTTCCTAAGTTATAGATTAAGAACCTGAACTGGTTGATTATGATTCTTGGAAAATTGTAGGAGCACTTTTTGAGAGCCTATATCTGTACAAATCCAAGTCTTTGTCCATGACCTCTAATCTCTTCTTAAGTTATTTTATAGTTTACGTAAGTTGTTGCGCACAACCCCCTGCTTATTTAGTCATTTTGCTAGCTTATACTACTCTATAGTTAGCCATTGCTCACTAACTTTGTATTTTGGTGAGTTAGTTGCTAGCATAGTTTTGTTTTACTTGTAATTCCTTCTTCCATTATCCATTCACAATCATTCCACATTTCTTTGATTGCTCATACATTTTAATAAGCTTTGTATGACGTTTAGGACTGTTTTATGACTGACCTATGAGTGAGGTTTCAACTAGTGAATGTGTCTCTCTACACATAGGGAGATAGAAACAAGGTAAAGTATTCTATCTTGGAAATTTTGGTTCTCCATGTAGGTATATGAAAATAAAAAGTTTAAATGTTTTTTGGATAGGTAAGAGTATATGCTCATTCCTAAAACCTCTCACTATTTTACCACATTCACATTTTGAGTTAGGGCTAAACATTTGACTCAATGTCATTGTGGAAAACAACCTCTAGTGCCTTAAACCTTCCAAAGCTACATAGGTATGTTTATTCATTGGCTAAGAGTGGTACTAGAGCATATCAAAGCATTTGGGACTCCTGAAGGAGGTGAAAGCAAACATTGGAAGATAGTAAACCTCTCAAAAAAGGACCTATAGGAGACCTAAAAGCTTAGTAAAATCTCAAAAGTGGTCTTTGAAGTTAGCACCAAACACCACAATACATATCACGAAAGGAAGCTATAAGAAGGGAATCAGCTTGAGCTTTTTCTATTCCATCACACTCATGGGAATCTTATGAAGCATGGAGGCTTACGCAATGGCTTATTATGGAATAGAGAAGTTGGATAAAGGAAGCTATCAACCTTGGAGATTTCAAGTTCACAACTTCCTCATGGGCAATAGAAAATGGGTATTAGTTAGGCCAGTTGAGCCTAGTCCTCAATATGTAGAGCCCTTCGTACAAGCACAAGGAAAGGAACTGAATGAGTGGATTGAAAGAGAAAGAGGATTCATATCCATCTTATCTAAACATATTAGTAATAGCATGATCAGATATATCCAAGGCTTGGATCATACAAGAATGTTTGGGTAGCTTTGGGGAGAGTTTACTCCACATCCACAAAGGATCAAAAGGTTCAACTCTAGTACGAGTCAAGAAACTAAATGAGGTCTTCAAATATCACTATCAGTTATTATATCCTCAAGGTGAAAGAGATTGTAGATGTCTTATGATCAATGGGCATCTCCATGGAAAATGATGATTTGGTAGCTCATACTCTAAATGGGCTAAGAGATTATGAAAAATGGATTTCATTCACTAATTAAGTATATGTAAGGGAATCACTATTAGTATTCGAGCAAGTAGTCACAATCATGGTGACCAAGGAGAGGAGGCTCAATGGAGGCCATTCGAAGGCCAATGAAGCCAAAGCCTTTTACATAGGTAAAGGTAATAGAGGTGTAGACAATGGACAAGGAAAATGTAGAAGAAGATCAAGCAATGACCAAGGAGTTCCAAGTCCAATGTATGGATTAAGGGGGAGAGGAAGATCTAGACGAAGAGGAATTCAACCTTAGACCACACAAAGGAATGCTAGAACTTTGGCAAGTCAGACCACTTTGCAAGGGACTATTAACCAAAGGACAACCAAGGAGGCTACAAGAAGAATCAAGGTAGCTTTTCAAAGACTTAAAGTACATAAACGAATTATAATATCGTATCCATGATGCAAAGGAGTGTTAGAGAAAAGGATAGACTCCTCATGCTATATCGATAGTGGATGTTCAAATCACATGAGCTGCAATAAGGAAATGTTTTGGAATTTGCATGAACTAAGCACAAAAGGATATGTCAAAATAGGGGATGGCACCAACCATAGGAACACACACATAAGTGATGCTCCTTTGGATGAAAATAAGAATGCAAAATATCTTGAAGATGTGTTATATTAGCCCACAATCACAAATTATCTAGTATAAGTTGGACAAGTGGTTGAAACAAGGTATGTAGTCAAGCTAAAAAAAAAAGGATGTTTTGTGAAAAATCCAAGGGAAAACTACAAGGTGATTACTAAAGACAAGAAGGAAGGAAGTCAATTCACTAGGGAGGTAAGACCAACCTCATCACATATGGTTTATTTGATATTTTATAGCAAGCAAAAATCTCAAGCATATTTGCAACTCAAGAGGATCATTCACATAAACCTTCAAAAGTTGAAGGATATGAAAAATAAAGGTTTGATAAGTTGTCTTCCAGATTTCCACTCTCAAAGTATGCAACATTTGTGTGAAACATGTCAATCAAGAAGCAAGAAAGGCTTTGATTCAAGAGGAGTACACAAAGGAGTAGGTTTCCATTCGACGTCATTCATACTGATGTATAGGGACTAACCAAGGATCCCTCGTTGCAAGGGAAATATTATTTTTTTATCTTCATTGATGACATACAAGAGTGACATGGTTGTATTGCATGAAGTCAAAAGCTGAAGTGTTTTGTCACTTTAAAGCTTTCAAAGCACTTGTCCAAAAGGAGATGGGAAGGTACATAAAGACTCTTGCTTTGATGGAGGGGAGAATACTTTAGCCTTTTTTGTTAGGGTTTGTACATGCATTTTACTTGCCTCTTGATGCTTTGATTGCATAAAAATTCATAAAATTCATTGGATAAATGTTAACCCCCCCTCCATCGGGCCTTAGCTTTCTAATGTATGTACATGTCTCCTTGTCTACCATTGCCTTGAATGTTTTCAAACATATAAACATATATGATTTGTTTTTTATGAAATAAACGTAAACCATCCTTGTGGAATCATCTAAAAATTTGAAAAAGTACTTGTTACCTCAAATGGATTGCTCTTTGATTTGCCCCACACATTGTAAAAACTCCAATGGTTGTGGCTCGTGTGGCCACTCTTCTTGAATCAAAGCCCAGCTTGCTTCCCTAATTGACAAGATTTACATACATGTTTCATACTTTTTCCTTGGAAGTTAGGTAGCCCTTCAATCAGCCTATTTAATTTCATTTCCTTCATTCTTTGTATGTTTATGTGGCCTATCCTCTTATGTGAGAAGTCAAACTCCAAGATCTTCTTGTTGCTATATGAAGGACACATGCTAAGTCGAATTAGAGTTTACCTCTAAAGTGAAGAGTCTCCCTAATTCATTCCTCTTTCTATGACTTAGATCCTTGATTAGGATTTGTTGATGTGTAAAACACCACAAGAAATGAATTAATGTGACACTAGAGCACCTCTATGGTCACCATTAACTGATTGCCACTCCAAACTTTGAGAAATGATAGCCAAAACCAAGAACTTTACTTCTTCAGAACGTTCCAATCACTGAAAATGACATACCTTCCGTATTTTGTGAATTTCTCTTACCTCAAATATAATTTCTCCAAGATCTTTTGGTGGATGAAACTAGAAGAGTAGATCTTTCCAACAAGCTATGATATGCAAGAAAGGGATCTCTAGAACTCAAGTTATGGCCTTCACAAGATGACCCTGTATGACTTTCCAAAACTGGAAATTTTGCCTGTTTTAGTAAATCTTACTGTGTAAAAATGAAAATTCGATTCCTAGCATCGACTTGCAACCAAAAGTCGATGTCAGGCATTGACTTTGTGTTTTCTTCAGCTATTTTTTGTTCCTGAAATAGGCACGTTAGCCACAGGTGTGAAGGAAACCACTTTTATGCGGGAAGTCGATGCCAGGCATCGACTTTATGCTGAAACTCGATGCCAGGCATCGAGTTGCTCCACAAACATCATCTTTTCAAGAAGATTTAGCAGGAGTTAGAACTCAAAGAATAAAACACAGACTTATCGTCACAAACTCGATGCCAGGCATCCAATTGCTTGGAAAAGTTGAACTTTTGAAATCATTTCACAGTAGACAAGCATGGAGATGATGGGGAGAGTCTCATACACAAAACTTTAACTATTTCTTCTCATAGCTATGAAAAACTCAGAAGTTTTACAGATGTTTTCTCACTTAGAGAAGCCCAACTATACTCAGTCATACAAAATGAACTCCTTCTCACATTCTATCACTCTCTTCCACTTCTTCTCTCTCGCTTCAGTTGATACAAACTAACTTATATAGATTTTCTCATTCTCGTGATTTTAAAAAACTTCTAGAACTAAAGTCAACTAACTTTACAAATATAATACACTTGTGAATTCGTCCCTTCACATAGGTATGTGGTTTTCTTCGTAAGATTTGACCTTCAAATATATGTCCAATTAGTGATTGTTTCTCCAACAGCTCCCCCTCAATCACTAATTGACATTCTCTATTTCTTCATATCATCTTCTTTTCTTTTACTTCTGCCATGCTTTTGAATCTCTTGGTCTTCACACCATCCAAGCTCTTTGTCATAATGTCTGCTACCTGATCTTTTGTAGAAATGTACTCCACTTCAGTTTCTTTCTCCATTACCTTTTCTCTCAGGAAATGATAATGTATCTCTATATGTTTTGTTCTTGCATGAAATACTGGATTTGCTACAAGATAAAGTGAACTCATATTATCTCCATGTATTGTAGGTATACCTTGATCAATGCCCAAGCTTTTGAACAATGTCTGCATCCATATGACCTCCTTAGCTGCTTCCACAAGTCCTTTGTACTCAACTTCAGTTGATGATAATGCTATTGTATGTTGTTTCTTTGAACACCAACTTACAAGCTTATCGCCAATTATATCATATAGACATGAGTTGATATTCTGTCATCTTGGTTACCTGCCCAGTCTGAGTCACTATAGGCTCTCAACTTCAAATGTAATGTAAAAGGATAATATAATCCTTCCTTTATAGTTCCTTTGATATATCTGAGAACTCTTTGACCTGCAATCCAATGTGGGTCCTTTGGACAATGCATGAATTGTGACAAAACTCCCACTGCATAACTAAGATCAAGTCTTGTTAGTGTAGCATAAATCAAACTACCCACAAGAGATTGATACTTCCTCATATCTTTGTATTCTGCACCATCATATTTACTAAGCTTGTGATTAACTTCAAGTGGAGTTGAAGCTTCTTTGCAATTTTCCATATCAAACTTCTTCAATAGATTCAGAAGATGGGTTTAACTCTTTTGTTATTCTCTAAGAAAAACTTTCTAGAGTGAAATGTGATCTTTGTTTGACTAGCCATTGTGTGAAATCAAGTATCCTATCTTGTAGATATTGTTTCTTTAAGTGTAGGCATCCATTTAGAGTGAAATTTAATTGTTGATATATTTAGGTAGTGATGTGTGTGAACACACTAGGACCGTCGGGGCACTTTTTTCCCTCTTTAGGAGGTTTTTTTCCCCCGGCTTGTATATACGCCTATTGCCCTAATGGGCTACTTATCTTTGTACATTCTCTAGCAATAGATTTAGTATTGTGTGTTTGTGCTCCAAGCTTCTTCTTCTTCCTTGTGATGTTCGCGTACTTCTGTAGACGTCTAACTCCAAAAATTGGTATCAGAGCAGGTCATCGCTTCATCTAGGGCGCCGTCGACACTCCTCTGTTTGCAATCTCAGAATCGCACGAATTTTGGTGCCAAAATTGCGATCTGAGCTCGTTCCAGCCTCCGAACGCACTATCACAATGCTTGTGCAGGCTATTTCGTCTTTTTGTGCCAAAGGTATATACCAGTTTCTGTTCGCCAGTTTAAGCGTCTCGAAGTCTGCTACAGGTCTAGCAGAACTCGTCTAGGCAGTTCTGTTCAACTTTTTGAGATACAGTCAATTTTTTGCATCAAGGTATTTTAGTCATCGGCCATGGCTGAAAGCACTGATTTATTCTGTATGTTGGCTGTTGAGGATAAGTTGGATGGTACCAACTACCCATTATGGGCTTGTATGATGCGACATGTTTTGGTTGCAAAAGGATTGTGGAACATTGTGCAAGGTGTTGAAAGACGTCCTGTTACACCTGTAACGATAGCTACTGCAAATACAGGTGCTGGAGCTGATGAAGATGGTGTCGAAGATGATATTCTGCAGATTCCTGTTCGTGCTGCTGTTTCTGTTGCACCTACTATAGAGCAAATTCGTTGGCATGGCAGACATGCCCAGGCACATGCATTGATAGCTTTTTCTGTCAAACGTGCCATTATTCCTCATATTCGCTCTTGTAGAACAGCTAGGGATGCTTGGGATACACTTACCACATTGTACCAAGCTAGGAATGAGGCTCGTGTTGCTTACCTTCAAAAACAGTTGGAGAGTGAGCACATGAATGAAGGTGATTCTATGGACACTTTCCTAACGAAGATCAAAGATTTGAAGGAACAGTTGATTTCTGCTGATGAGGTTATACCAGATAGCTCACTTGTGCAGACCGTTCTGAATGGTCTTCCTAATTCATATCAGAGTTTTGCTTCTACTCTTCGGTTGATGATGAAAGGCAATCCGAATGCCTTATCATTTGAGGAGTTAGTCTCTGTTCTGTTGCAGGAAGATCAGTCCAGGCAGAGAAGGTCCATTATGCATGTTGTAGATCAAGCTTTCCTAGCTAGTCAGAGGGGCAAAGGAAAATGGAGCTCTTCTACTAGTAAGCAGAAATCTGCAAATGTTGCACATTCGAAGAACCAAGATAAAGATGAGAAAATCAAAAAAGCAGAATTTGTTTTGCATGTACTGTAAAGGGAATGATCATATCATAAAGAACTGTCCAAAATTGGCTACAAAAGAGGCAAAGAAAAAGGAGGCTGGAATGGTTGTTGTAGAAGCCTCTACACCAAAAACAGAGTCTGCTAATATTGTGCAGGAAGAAGAATGGGCGTTTACTACTGTTTGCAGTTTTGACCAATCTTCTCATGAGCAGTGCATGTCTGCAGTGGACTCAGATGTTTGGTACTTTGACAGTGGGGCGACCAAACATATTACCTCGCAACGCAGTTTCTTCTCTTCACTCGAGCCTGCCCCTACAGGGAATACTGTCACATGCGCGAACAACGCCTCTTATCCTGTTATGGGATTTGGTAAGATCATTTTGACTACTGCTGATGGTAGTTCTTTCATCTTGTCAGATGCCTTATTTATGCCAGGGATCAAGAAGAATCTGTTATCAGTTTCTGCATTAGCCAAGATTGGCTTGGTTGTGAAATTTATTGATGACAGGTGTACAGTTCATGATCTATCAAATGGCGATGTGATTACTACTTCTGGCATTTTATGTCGTGGGCTATATAAGCTCATAGACTATGAAAGATCTGTGAATGATTCGGCATGTGCATTTCATGATTCTCAGGCTATGTCAGATGCAAAGCTTTGGCATGCACGCTTTGGTCATCTGAATTTTGCTAGTTTGCTACGCCTGCAGTTGGGCACCTGGAAAACATATATGTGAAGGCTGTATTTTGGGCAAATGCAGCGTTCCTCCTTTCCAAAAGATGGTTCAGTTCGGGCTACGCAGAAATTGCAGCTTGTACATAGTGATGTCTGTGGTCCTATGCAAACACCCTCTTTTGGGAATTACCTTTACTTCGTGACTTTCATTGATGATTTTTCCAGGCATGCATGGGTATATCCACTCAAAGCAAAGTCCGAAGTGTTCATGTGCTTTAAACAGTTTTTGGTTTTGGCTGAAAATCTGTTAGCATGTAAAATGTGCACCCTCCGTTCTGATCGAGGGGGGGAATATATGTCTTCTTATTTTAATGCATTTCTGGCTGAACGTGGGATAAAACACCAGTGTACAGTGCCGTATAAACTGATGGAGAGTGTTAATCTCCAAAAGAACAACCTACTCTTGAATTTAGAACACCTCTATATCAAGAATAAGTCAAAACCTTCACTAAATTAAAGGTCCAATCTCCAAATTATCAAAATTAAGAAAATCTATGAAGAAGATGAAACACAGAAAAGTCTGCTGCACTATTTCCTCACATTGACCTATCAAATGTGTAAAGTTTTTGATGAAACTTTGTACGAATCATCTCCTAGGGATTGCGCATCATCTCCAAGTTAAATTACTTCAAAAGCTATAGTATAACTTGAGAAATCAATTTCACAAGTTACATATGTCAGAAACTGTTACTCAGAACAGTCGATTCTACACCCCTAACTTCTTAACTTTGGTTCTCACAATGTCGAACCCGTTTTGCCAAATCCTTTTGACTGAAGATAGCTTATCTCCCAACTTAGATTTTAAGCTATCATATGTGTAAAACTTTACACTGTGCACTGAGCACTACTCATTTCTTTGGACTCGAAATGTGCGCCTGTTTCAGAGACTTGTGAACACTCAATACATGTGAATGTTCCTATCAGCAATTCTCTTCACCTGTTTACAATTAGACTCTAAAATTCAAACCACAGACTCATTAACTAACAACTTAGATATCCTCAAAAGGATTTCACAAATGATCTACCACAGACGGAGTAGACGCAGAAACATCGGGCGCAACATTTCCTTCATTTCAGGAGAAGACTACAACTGAAAAGTGAGAGAGACTTCAACTTCTTTCTCAACTGTCTATTGACATTTACAATCACTAATTTCTCTATTCCTATGCTCATACATGGTCTCTCTTTGTCTTCTCTCTTCTGCTCTCTATTTGCCCGACATTTTTCAAAAGTATTTATAGACATCTATGTACAAACTCTCATCAAAACATAAGTATGTGTAACCTATGTTATAACTAATGTACATATGTGTACATGTCCTTCACTCTTGTGAATGTATCCATTTTCTTCACTCCAAATCTTCAATTGGTGATTGATATGCACCAACAGCTCCCCCTCAATCATCAATTGAGGTTTCTCCTTTCTTCTTTATACCTGCCATGTCCTTAAACTTCTGTAGCTTTGGTCCATCCAAGCTCTTTGTAAGCATATCAGCTATCTGATCCTTTGTTGAAGTATGTATGACTTCAATCTCCTTATCCATCACTTTCTCTCTTAGAAAGTGATACTGAATCTCAATGTGTTTGGTCCTAGCATGAAAAACAGGATTAGCAGCTAAATACAATGAACTCATGTTATCTCCATATATAATTGGTACCCCATGCATAATATCAAGACTCTTCATCAATGTCTTGACCCAAATTACTTCCTTTGCAGCTTCAACCATGCCTTTATACTCTGCTTCTGTAGAAGATAAAGCAACTGTATGTTGCTTCTTGGAACACCATGAGATAAGTTTATCTCCCACATAACACATGTATCCAAATGTAGATCTTCTATCATCTGGATTACCTGCCCAATCTGTATCACTATAAATTTTGATATTTGTATCTGAGGTAAACCCATAATACAAACCTTCATTGAGTGTACCCTTAATGTACCTCAACACTCTTTGTCCTGCAATCCAATGTTCTTTCCTTGGGCAATGCATAAATTGAGACAAAACTCCTACTACATATGATAAATCAGGTCTAGTTAGAGTAGCATAGATAAGGCTACCAACCAAACTCTGATATTGTCTCATGTCCTTGAATTCTTCACCTCCATACTTACTCAATTTGTGATTCACCTCCATTGGTGTAGGTGCTACCCTGCAATCATCCATTTTAAACTTGATCAACAAGTTCTTCAAATACCTTTCTTGGGTCACAAATACTCCATGTTGAGTATATGTAATCTCCATGCCCAAGAAGTATGACAAGTCTCCCAAGTCACTTATCTTGAACTCCTTTTCCATTTGCCTCTTGAGCTTTTGTATTCCTTCTTCATCTGTACCTGTAAGGATTATATCATCAACATATATGCACATGTATATGAAACCATTTTCACTTGCCTTGACAAGCAAGCTACTATCTGCTTTAGACACCTGAAATCCAAGTTCTTTTAGGAACTTCACAAGTCTATAGTTCCATGCCCTTGGGGCCTGCTTCAAGCCATACAAAGCTCTCTTGAGCTTGCACACATGATCTGGATACCTTTTATCTCTGAACCCTTGAGGTTGCTCCATGAATACATCATCTGAAATATAACCATTCAAAAAAGCATTCTTCACATCAAGTTGACATAGCTTCCAACCTTTACATGCAGCAATAGCAATAAGTGTCCTTATGGTTGTCATCTTTGCCACAGGACTATAGGTCTCATCATAATCAATACCATATGTCTGAGCAAATCCTTTGACAACAAGTCTAGCTTTGTATCTAGACACACTTCCATCTGCAAACCTTTTTGTCTTGTAGACCCACTTGCATCCAATAATCTTCTGACTATTTGGTTTAGGAACCAAATCCCAAGTTTGATTCTCCAATAGTGCATCATATTCTTCCTGCATAGCATTCTCCCATTTTTCCTTACCTTTTGCTTCTTCATATGTAGAAGGGTCTTCATCTGTATTCACCATATAAGCATAATCTTTTGTGGCTAGAAATGAAGTATCATAACTATACCTTGTAGGTTGCCACCTATTTCTTGTTGACCTTCTGAGTTCTCCACTCCTTGAGGTTTCTGGCTCTTCACTTTCAGGATCAAATCTTGGTATCTCTTCCACCTCAACCTGCACTTCATTATTCTCTTGCTCATCAAATATTTGAACTTTTGATTTACCTTTTCTTTGACTCACTTCTTCTTCATCACCTGTATTGATGTTGATTGTACCTGCATACCAAGTGCTTTGTTCATCAAATGTAACATCCTTAGAAACCATAAATTGCTTTGTTGATGGACTCCACAACCTATAGCCCATCTGCTTATCATCATAGCCAATGAAAACATACTTTTCAGCTTTAGGTTCCAACTTGTGCCTTAATTGTGATGGCACATATGCATATGCCACACACCCAAAAACTCTGCAATGATCTAAGGTAGGTCTCTTACCCCACCAAGCCTCATATGGTGTCATACCCTGCAAGGCTTTACAAGGTAACCTATTGACCAAGTAAGTGGCTGTATTTACAGCCTCAGCCCACAAGTAATTAGGGCAATTTTTCTCCTTCATCATGGATCTTGCAAACTCAACAAGAGTTCTATTTCTCCTTTCTGCAACACCATTTTGTTGAGGAGAGTACCTGCAAGTAATTTCCCTTTTTATACCTGCATTCCATAAGTAATCACTGAACTCATTTGAGAAATACTCTCCCCCTCCATCTGACCTTAGTCTCTTCAACTTATGACCTGTAATTCTTTCTGCATATGCATGATAGTGTTTAAATGTATTAAACACTTCTGACTTATCTTTGATCACATAGATAGTGATCCACCTAGTAGCATCATCAACATAAATCACATAATACCTTGATCCATTTATACTGAAATCTTTTGATGGTCCCCACACATCTGTGTGTATCAACTCAAGCTTCTCTGAGTGCATAAATCCATGCTTGGAATAGGAATGTTTATGAGCCTTACCTAATTGACATGCCTCACATTTGTATGTCATATGTTGACCTGCAACATTAGGCAATCCAAGCACTGAACCATTGTTAACCATTTCTTTAATACCTCTTTCATTGAAATGTCCAAGCCTCTTGTGCCAAAGATCTAACTCAGAGATCTTATGTCCTCCATATGTGAACATTGCATGACCAATGTTACCCTGAATCTTCAATGTAAATAGTCTTCCTTCTTTTTTCCCTGAAACAATCTGTTTATACCCTTGGCTAGGGTCTTCCACATATACTCCATCATTAGTGAACCTTACTTCATATCCCTTTTCAACAATTTGACCTACACTTATCAAATTCTTAGGGATTGTAGGAACATACAAAACCTTACTCAATAAGGTGCTTCCATCCTTGGCCTTCACTGATCCAATTGACTTCACATTGTGCTTTGTGTTGTCACCTGTTTGAACAACATGATTAAAAACTTTACTTTCCAAATCAGTCATCAAGGATATGTTACCACTCAGGTGATTGCTACACCCTGAGTCAATGTAGAAGACTCTTTGATCTTCATTCTGCCTTTCACAAGTTGCATTCATTATCAATGTTGAATCCTCCTTTTGATCTGAAGCATAATTGTAGTAGGTGTTGTTGTATTGTTGACTTTGGAAACCTCTACCTGCATTTCTTCCAAAGTAATTCCTTCCACCTCTACCTCTGTAATTACCTCTTTGATTTCTGCCACCTCTTCCTCTTGCATTATAATTTTGATTATATCCACCATTATTCTGATTATTATGCCAACAATCATTAGCTAAATGATTTGTCTTACCACAAATCCAACAAGCTTTGCCTCCATCTTTGTTATTCCTGCCTCTTCCTCTACCTTTGCCACCTCCTCTTCCTCTTAGGAAGTTGGCTTGAGTAGTTGTTCCTTCATCTTCACCTGCTTGTTGTTTTCCTTTGCTATTCTTCTTCTTATCCTTTGAGTACATTGCATGACCTGTACTCTTGTCACCATCTCCTTTAACATCCTGCTCAAATGTTAGCATATGACCTAACAATTGATTTAAATCAGGAGTGAAATGGTCAAGTGATAGTTCTGTAGACAAAATAAATGGCTTCCATTTGTCATCACCTCTCAACCCTGTAAGAGTTTGCCTTACCAATTTATCCTCCTCAATGTCTTCATCAACAGCTCCTAAAGCATCTGCAATATCTTTCATCCTTGTTACATAGTCTGAAATAGATTGAGAGGCCTTCTTCTTGAAGGTAGTAAACTCTGCCCATAAGGATGCCTTCCTTGACTTTGTAGTGTTTTGAAAATGCTCCTCCAAAGCATTCCATATGTCAGTTGCACTTTCAAGACCTCTAATATGAGGTAACAAGTAATCATTGACTCCCATATAGATAATGCTCCTAGCTTGAGCATCTTTCTTCATCCAATTTTTAAGATCTGCTAACTCTTCCCTAGTTGGAACACTAGGATCTCTGAACTCTGGCTTCTCTTCTTCTCCTGTGATGTAACCAATCAAATCTTTGCTCATAAGATGAGCTTCCATCCTCATTGACCATGCAGGATAGTTTTCCCTATCCAATTTCTCTATCTGTAGAGCATCTCCCATCTTGTATCCACCTGTATATAGAAATCTTCAAGCTTTACAAGCAATGTATGTACCTTTACTTCGAATTAGGCTCCTTTTGCCTTTCTTGATGTCGAGTAGACTTCTCCTCAGCCTTTTGACTCCAAGCTTTCACTTCTTAGTTCTTCAAATGTTGAACTTCTTGAATCTGCAGCAGTCGGGACCTTCCTTTCCTTGATTTGATGTCTCCTGCTCTGATACCACTGATGGAGAGTGTTAATCTCCAAAAGAACAACCTACTCTTGAATTTAGAACACCTCTATATCAAGAATAAGTCAAAACCTTCACTAAATTAAAGGTCCAATCTCCAAATTATCAAAATTAAGAAAATCTGTGAAGAAGATGAAACACAGAAAAGTCTGCTGCACTATTTCCTCACATTGACCTATCAAATGTGTAAAGTTTTTTATGAAACTTTGTACGAATCATCTCCTAGGGATTGCGCATCATCTCCAAGTTAAATTACTTCAAAAGCTATAGTATAACTTGAGAAATCAATTTCACAAGTTACATATGTCAGAAACTGTTACTCAGAACAGTCGATTCTACACCCCTAACTTCTTAACTTTGGTTCTCACAATGTCGAACCCGTTTTGCCAAATCCTTTTGACTGAAGATAGCTTATCTCCCAACTTAGATTTTAAGCTATCATATGTGTAAAACTTTACACTGTGCACTGAGCACTACTCATTTCTTTGGACTCGAAATGTGCGCCTGTTTCAGAGACTTGTGAACACTCAATACATGTGAATGTTCCTATCAGCAATTCTCTTCACCTGTTTACAATTAGACTCTAAAATTCAAACCACAGACTCATTAACTAACAACTTAGATATCCTCAAAAGGATTTCACAAATGATCTACCACAGACGGAGTAGACGCAGAAACATCGGGCGCAACATTTCCTTCATTTCAGGAGAAGACTACAACTGAAAAGTGAGAGAGACTTCAACTTCTTTCTCAACTGTCTATTGACATTTACAATCACTAATTTCTCTATTCCTATGCTCATACATGGTCTCTCTTTGTCTTCTCTCTTCTGCTCTCTATTTGCCCGACATTTTTCAAAAGTATTTATAGACATCTATGTACAAACTCTCATCAAAACATAAGTATGTGTAACCTATGTTATAACTAATGTACATATGTGTACATGTCCTTCACTCTTGTGAATGTATCCATTTTCTTCACTCCAAATCTTCAATTGGTGATTGATATGCACCAACATAAACCTCAACAGAATGGAGTTGCTGAACGAAAGAACAGGTCACTCATGGAGATGGCGAGGTGCATGGTCAAGAGTCAGGCTTTACCACATGGTTTCTAGCTTGAGGTTGTCATGTGTGCAGCATATGTACTGAACACGTGTCCCACTAAAGTGTTGCAGTGTATCACTCCATATGAGGCTTGGCATGACCGCAAGCAATCTGTTGCTCATCTGCGTGTTTTTTGTTGTTTGGCATATGCATTAGTGCCTGAACAACATCGCAGAAAATTGGATGATAAGGCAGTAAAATGTATTTTTGTTGGGTACAGTTCTGAAAGTAAAGGTTATCGTCTATATTATCCACAGACTAAATGCATTCTGGTTAGCCGTGATGTTGTCTTTGTGGAAGATGCTACTCAGCCATTGCTTTCATGTACTAAGGAGACATCTCTTAGCTCCAAAGACATGTATGATACGTTGATGCCTCTTTTTACAGGTGGACAGTCTAGTGCTCGTCCTAATGAGGCAACTTCTCAACCTTTGCAGGTTTCATATGATGATGCAGATCATTCTATTTCTAATGCAGATTTACATGATGCACTTGTTGATGAGAGAGTTGATATTGAGCAGGCAAAAACTATGCCAAAATGGCTGGTGTAGACTTTGCGTGACAGCAAATTAGATGCACCTTTGTCATATCATACTCGTTCAGGCTCTCATAGTGCCTCCTTTGCATCAGATTGCTATGCTATGGCTGCGTCTAGTCTCTGTGATGAGAATGAGCCTGTTTCTTTTGATGAAGCATAGAATTCAGAAAATTGGATGGCTGCCATGCAATCTGAATATGATGCTATAATGAAGAATGGTACATGGTCTTTATGTGACTTGCCTCATGGAAAGAAGGCCGTTGGCACTAAGTGGGTATACAAGCTGAAGCGTAAACCTCATGGTACAATTGACAGGTATAAGGCTAGGCTTGTTGCAAAGGGTTATGCGCAGGAAAGAGGCATTGATTTTGATGAGACCTTTGCACCTACATGTCGTATGACTACAGTTCGGAGCATTTGTGCACTTGCAGCCCATCATGGTTGGAATGTACATGAGTTGGACATTAAAACAGCATTTCTGAATGGTGACTTGCATGAAGAAGTGTATGTTTTTCAGCCCCGTGGCTTTGTGCAGAAAGGGCATGAAAACCAGGTGTGCAGGTTAAAGAAGGCATTATATGGTTTAAAGCAAGCACCACGTGCTTGGTATGAGAAGATACATGCCTATCTGGTTGCACATGGTTTTTTGAACAGTCCAACGGAAAGCACCTTATATGTTAAGTGTGTTAATGATGTGCTTCTGATCATTGTTGTCTATGTGGATGACATGCTGCTCACTAGCCCTATTGAGAAGCATATTCTTGATTTCAAGGCTGATTTGCATGCCTCATTTGAGATGTCTGATTTGGGGCATTTGCATCACTATTTGGGCATTCAGTTTATGCAAGTTGATGGTGGAATGGTTTTGTGTCAAACAAAATATATTGACACATTATTGCAGCGTTTTGGCGTTGAAGACTGTAAGCCTATTGCCACTCCTATGGAGACAGGTTTACGATTGAGTCTTCATGATGCTGGAGATGCATTTGATGTTGTTCTCTATCAGTAGGCTGTTGGATGCTTGATTTACTTATGCATTACTCGGCCAGATATTCAGTTTGTTGTCTCACAGATGAGCAGGTTTATGCATTGCCCAGGATTCATGCATTGGAAGGCGGTTAAGCGCATCTTTTGCTTCTTGAGTGGTACTCGGCTACTTGGGTTGTTTTATCCCAAGGGGGGATCACTACCGCCAGATTTGCATGCTTTTTCTGACTCAGATTGGGCTGGTTGCTATGACACTCGTGTGTCCACCAGTGGTTTTTGCTTCATGCTTGGTAGCTCATGTATATCTTGGTTGAGCAAGAAGCAGCCTACTATGGCCACTTCCAGTTGTGAGGCTGAGTATAGGGCAGCTTTCACAGCGACTGTTGAGTGTGTGTGGCTCAGACGCCTTATGGCTGATTTGGGTGTTGGCCAATCTTCTGCCACCACCATCTTCACTCACAGTCAAAGCGCATTGGCAGTTGTGAGGAACCCTGTGTTCCATGCTCGCACTAAGCACATTGAGGTGCATTATCACTATGTCACGGAGAGGTTCTCTGCTGGGGAGATCAGCTTGGCATATGTGCCCACGCAGGAGAACATTGCAGACCTTTTCACGAAGGCTCTGCCTAGGGAGAAGTTTGAAGCTTTCCGCAAAGCTTTGGGCTTACTTCCTTTTGTGGAGTGATTTCCACATAGCTTGGCACTTCCTTATACATGAGTGCCGGCTCCTTGTTCACCGCATCACTCCCAGGGGGGATTTGTTGATATATTTAGGTAGTGATGTGTGTGAACACACTAGGACCGCCGGGGCACTTTTTTCCCTCTTTAGGAGGTTTTTTTCCCCCGGCTTGTATATACGCCTATTGCCCTAATGGGCTACTTATATTTGTACATTCTCTAGCAATACATTTAGTATTGTGTGTTTGTGCTCCAAGCTTCTTCTATTTCCTTGTGCTGTTCAGGTACTTCCGTAGACGTCTAACTCCAACATTATTTTCTTGAAATCTTGTTGTGTCTATTACAAGTTTATCTCATAAACTTGTAATAGACACATAAAAGTCATATTGTTGAGCCCATAAAAGTCACATAGGTATGTGGTTTTCTTCGTAAGATTTGACCTTCAAATATATGTCCAATTAGTGATTGTTTCTCCAACAGCTCCCCCTCAATCACTAATTGGCATTCTCTATTTCTTCATATCATCTTCTTTTCTTTTACTCCTGCCATGCTTTTGAATCTCCTGGTCTTCACACCATCCAAGCTCTTTGTCATAATGTCTGCTACCTGATCTTTTGTAGAAATGTACTCCACTTCAGTTTCTTTCTCCATTACCTTTTCTCTCAGGAAATGATAATGTATCTCTATATGTTTTGTTCTTGCATGAAATACTGGATTTCCTACAAGATAAAGTGAACTCATATTATCTCCATGTATTGTAGGTATACCTTGATCAATGCCCAAGCTTTTGAACAATGTCTGCATCCATATGACCTCCTTAGCTGCTTCCACAAGTCCTTTGTACTCAACTTCAGTTGATGATAATGCTATTGTATGTTGTTTCTTTGAACACCAACTTACAAGCTTATCGCCAATTATATCATATAGACATGAGTTGATATTCTGTCATCTTGGTTACCTGCCCAGTCTGAGTCACTATAGGCTCTCAACTTCAAATGTAATGTAAAAGGATAATATAATCCTTCCTTTATAGTTCCTTTGATATATCTGAGAACTCTTTGACCTGCAATCCAATGTGGGTCCTTTGGACAATGCATGAATTGTGACAAAACTCCCACTGCATAACTAAGATCAAGTCTTGTTAGTGTAGCATAAATCAAACTACCCACAAGAGATTGATACTTCCTCATATCTTTGTATTCTGCACCATCATATTTACTAAGCTTGTGATTAACTTCAAGTGGAGTTGAAGCTTCTTTGCAATTTTCCATATCAAACTTCTTCAATAGATTCAGAAGATACCTTTCTTGTGATACATATATGCCATGATCTGTATAAGTGACTTCCATTCCAAGAAAGTATGACAACTTTCCTAGGTCACTGATCTTGAATTCTTTCTCAAGTAATCTCTTTACCTCCTTGATTCCTTCATCTGAAGTACCTGTGATTATAACGTCATCTACATAAATACAAATGTAGATTGTACCTTCCTCTGTTCTTTTGATAAGTAGACTTGGATCTGCTTTTGAACTTTGATATCCAAAATCATTGAGATACTTCACCAGTCTATAGTTCCATGCTCTTGGAGCTTGCTTCAATACATACAATGCTCTTCTCAACCTACAAACGAAATTTGAATACATGGAATCTATAAACCCTTGAGGTTGTTCCATGTATACCTCATCTGATATGTATCCATTCAAGAATGCATTCTTTATATCCAATTGACTTAGGTTCCATCCTTTTGAAGCTACAATAGCAATGATTGTCCTTATAGTTGACATCTTAGCTACAGGACTGAATGTCTCATCATAATCTATGCCATAGATTTGGGCATAGCCTTTCACCACCAGTTTAGCTTTGTATCTGGCTATACTTCCATCTGCAAGCTTCTTCACTTTATAAACCCATTTATTTCCAATTACTTTCTTACCATTTGGTTTAGGAACAAGTTCCCATGTCTTTTTCTCCTCTAGTGCATTGAATTCTTCCTTCATGGCTTCTTCCCATTGCTTCTCACCTTTAGCTTCATCATACTTCTGAGGTTCTTGATCATCTTTGACCATATATGCATAGTTCTTCTGAGTTATGTAAGAAGTATCATAAGAATACCTTTCTGGTTGTCTTTTAGTCCTGCTTCACCTTCTTGGTTCACATTCTTCATAAGTGTCTGGATACACTTCTTCATCAAATTTAGGAGCTTCTTCATTTCTTCTTGCTAATCCACTTCTGGATGTACTTGCTTGCATATAGTCTTCATCTCTATTTACCTGCACAATTGATTTTCCTTTCTCACATCTTCTTACCTCTTCTTCAAATTCTTCAGTTGTATGACTTTGATCTGCATACCAACTTTTCTGTTCATCAAATGTAACATCTCTAGAAACAAGAAATTGTTTGGTTAGAGGATTCCACAACCTGTAACCCATCTGCTTTTCATCATAACCAATGAACATATATTTTTCTGCCTTTGGTTCAAGTTTATGTCTAAGTTGTGATGGAACATAAGAATATGCAATTGATCCAAACACTTTACAATGATCTAGTGTTGGTTTCTTACCCCACCAAGATTCATATGGATTCATTCCATTGAGAGATGCACATGGTAGTCTATTCACAAGATATGTAGCTGTATTTATAGCCTCAGCCCAAAGATAATTTGGATAGTTCTTCTCCTTTAGCATAGCTCTAGAGAACTCAACCAAAGTCTTGTTCCTTCTTTCTGCTACACCATTTTGTTGTGGTGTATACCTACAAGTTATTTCTCTCTTAATACCTGCATTCCTAAGATAATCATTGAACTCTTGGCAGAAGTATTCTCCCCCTCCATCAGACCTCAGTCTCTTAAGCTTTTGACCTGTGACTCTCTCTGCATATGCATGAAAATGCTTGAAAGCTCCAAACACTTCTGATCTTTCCTTCAAAACATATAAAGTTATCCATCTTGTAGCATCATCAATGAAAAGAACATAATACCTTGAGCCACTAATAGATCCTTCTTTTGTTGGTCCCCATACATCTGTATGAATGAGCTCTAGTAATCCATCATGCTTGAATCCTTTCTTTTGAAATGGTAACCTGTGTGCTTTACCCATTTGACATGCTTCACATTTATAAACCATATGTTGACTTTTCACATTTGGTAATCCTAGTACAGACTGATTAGCAACCATAGCTTTAATTCCTCTTTCATTGAAATGACCTAATCTCTTATGCCTGAGATCAAGTTCTGTAATCACTCCTTCACCATGTGTGCGCAAAGCTTGACCAATGTTCCCTTGCACTCTTAAAGTAAAGAGTCTACCCTCTTTCTTACGAGAGACAATCTGATTATATCCATTCTCTGGATCCTCAACAAATACTCCTTCATTTGTAAACCTAACTTGAAAACCTTTTTCAACTATTTGTCCCACACTAATCAAGCTTTTAGGTATTGTGGGAACATACAAAACATTGGTTAGCAAATCTGCTCCACTCTTGCATTTCACTTTTCCAAATGAATGTACACTATGTCTTGTATTATCACCTGTTTGAACTGTATGAATAGAAATGCCTTTTTCCAATTCTGACATCAATTCTATGTTTCCTGACAAATGATTAGAACATCCAGAGTCAATGTAAAATACCTTTAGATCTTCTTTATCTGATGTGCTGATTGAATTCATCATCAATGATGTATGACTTTCATTTTGTGTGTCATTTGCATAGTTGTAGTAGGTGGTGTTGTAGGATTGATTATGTCCCCAACTTCTTCCTCCACCTCTACCATAGCCTCCTCCTTGACTTTGTCTGCTTCTTTGAAAATTACTTTGATATCTTCCACCTCGACCTCTGCTATTGTTGTTTTGATTCTGGTTTGATCCTTGTTGGTTGTGCCAACAGTCATGAGCTAAATGATTACTCAATCCACAGATCCAACAAGCCTTCTTCTTGTTATTCTGATTACCTCTTCCTCTTCCAAAACCTTTTGCCCTTCCTATGCCTGTGCCTTTACCTCTTGCATAATAAACTTGAGAACTTGACTCTTCTTCATCCTTTGTTTTACCTTTATCTCCCTTCTTCTTGTTCTTCATGTACATTGCAGAACTTTGTCCTTTATCTCCATCTCCCTTCAAGTCTTGCTCATATGTGAGCATCAAACCAAGCAACTGGTTCAAATCTGGAACATAATGATTCAAAGAAAGTTATGTTGACAAGAAAAAAGGTTTCCACCTTTCATCTCCTCTCAAACCTGTAAGTAATTGAGCAATGAACCTGTGATCCTCAATATCTTCATCTATGGATCCAAGACTATCTGCTAGATCCTTCATCTTAGTGACATAATCACTAATACTTTGACTTTCCTTCTTCTTGAATGTTGTAAACTCCGACCATAGACTTGCTTTCCGTGCTTTAGTAGTGCTTTGGAAATGATACTCCAATGCATTCCATATATCTTCAGATGATTCCAATCCTCTAATGTGTGGTAGCAAATGATATGAGATTGTGTTGTAGATGTAAGTTTTTGCACTTGCATCCTTCTTCTGCCAATGCTTTAAAGCATCTAGTTCTTCTTTCTCTGGTCGGCTTTCATCTTCAAATACTGGCTTCTCTTCTTCACCTGTTACGTATACCATGAGATCCTTACTCATAAGTAAGTCTTCCATTCTCATTACCCATGCGGGATAATTATCTCTGTCCAGTTTGTCAATGGAGATATGATCTTCCATACTCCTTTCCTTCTGCTGCAACCTTTGAGCTTAAAGGATAAAGAATAATACCTTTTGGAGTTCTTTGTGCATGAGGATACTTTTGAAGTAACCTTTTGATGCCTTGTGTCTTCAAATGCTTCACCTTTCAAACTTTAATGGAAAACTTTCCAAAACTTTCCACTTGTTGATGTGTAAAACACTACAAGAAAGGAATTAATGTGACACTAGAACACCTCTATGGTCACCATTAACTCATTGCCACTCCAAACTTTGAGAAATGATAGCCAAAACTGAGAACTTTACTTCTTCAAAACTTTCCAATCACTCAAATGAAATGCTGAAACTCGATGCCAGGCATCGAGTTGCTCCACAAACATCATCTTTTCAAGAAGATTTAGCAGGAGTTAGAACTCAGAGAATAAAACACAGACTTATCGGCACAAACTCGATGCCAGGCATCGAGTTGCTTGGAAAAGTTGAACTTTTGAAATCATCTCACAGTAGACAAGCATGGAGATGATGGAGAGAGTCTCATACAGAGAAGTTTAACTATTTCTTCTCATAGCTATGAAAAACTCAGAAGTTTTACAAATGCTTTCTCACTCAGAGAAGCCCGACTATACTCAGTCATACAAAATGAACTCCTTCTCACATTCTATCATTCTCTTCCACTTCTTCTCTCTCACGTAAGTTGATACAAACTAACTTAGATAGATTTTCTCATTCTCGTGATTTTAAAAAAATTCTAGAACTAAAGTGAACTAACTTTACAAATATAATACACTTGTGAATTTGTCCCTTCACATAGGCATGTGGTTTTCTTCCTAAGATTTGACCTTCAAATATATGTCCAATTAGTGATTGTTTCTCCAACAGGATTCTCCACAAATGATTCACGTTTTTTGAACTTTACTTGATTCCCCCTTTCAAGCATTTGTCCTACGGAAACCAAGTTGTTTGTCATGGTAGGTAAAGGCAAGAAATCCTTGAGATATCTTCCTTCCTCTTTTTGATCCAAAGTTATATCTACAAAATAAGATATTGCATAATTTGTATCATCACTTTAGCATGAATGATATGATAATCAACTTCAAGTACATTTCGCAAGATATATCTCGGATATTTAATCGTTTTTAAGTTGTGTGGGACTATAGTCAACGCTTATCTTCTCTCTCTCTCTCTCTCTCACACACACACACACAAGCCTTGATATGTTTCAAATGATATCTTGGAATCTCCTAGAAGATATGTTGGTTAGAGATATTCCCTTTTTGACTTTTCAAAAGGAGCACGTGGGGAAATGTTCTTAGCCTATATATAGAGGCTCAGTTTTGTAAAGAGGGGGAGCTTTTTGGTTTGACGTGCTCTCATGTACATGTCTTTTGAATCGAAGAATACTCTCCTTTACTCCAAGACTATTTACACTCTTGTATTGTGTCTTTATGAGTGTGTGAGAGTGAGGTGAGTGTGTGTGCCCATGCATGTATCTCCTTTGTGTGAGTAGAGTAGTTGCTTTACTTGTATTTTGCACATGGACTAGGATCCTTGACTCCCTTCTTTCCATGTTTTCAAGCATGTTGTATAGCATGGGGCTGATGGCCAATGGCTTGAGCATGTTGGGGGTTGGGTTGGATGAGAGGAGAATCAATCTTGAGCCTTCCTTCTTGCTTCCATGCAAGGTGGTGAGGGTCTTGCAACTACTACTACAACTTCAGCACTTACCTTTCTAACTCTTAAGGTAGAAGAGTGACCATTGTAGATGGTCATGATTTGGATGTTGCAGCTATTGGAGAAGTAAGCTTAAAGTCCAAAATAGGTGGAAATTTCACAATTTCCAAGGTTCTTTATGTTCTAAACATGAAAAATAATTCGCTCTCTATCTCTACTTTCTTGCCATATGGTTATAAAGTTGTTTTTAAGAAATATTCATGTGAGATCCTCTCACATAATGAGGAGAATTTTCTACTTCAAGGTGAAAATATAAGTAGCATTTTTGTGGTATCCAAAATTATTCATGCTAATGTTTCCAGGTCTACTACACCTACCGGGAACATGAGGTTATGGCATGCTAGATTTGGTCATATGAGTTACATAGCTCTCAAGCATATCAAAGATCAAGATATGGTGGAGTATTTGCTTTACTAAATGATGTAGAATCATTTGAGGGATGCCTTGAAGGAAAGGTTCATAAACTTCCCTTCAAGAAGCATGGATACATTAGGACCATAAAAAAAATTGCAATGCATATATTCATATGTGAATGATTCGATGAGGACAAATTCTATTCAAGGTTTTAGGTACTTTGTTATGTTTATTGATGATTTCTCAAGGTATTCATTTACGGTTTTAAACTAAAGTCAAAAGGTTTTTCCTACTTTCAAGAAGTTCTTAGCTATGGTTGAAAATGAAAGTCAATAGAAGATCTAGATTTTGAGAAGTGACAGAGGAGGAGAGTACATGTCAAAAGACTTTAAGTCTTTTCTTGAGTACAAAGGTATTTCTCATCAACTCACTATTGCTTACACACTAGAAAAAAATGGTGTTGCAGAGAGAAAGAATAGGATACTTGTTGAGATGATGTGTAGTATGATATCATCCAAAAGGCTTTCTCCAAAGTCTTGCTTTGATGTGATACATATAGCTAATCACATTCTCAATAGATCCTCCATAAAAGTTTTGAAGGTCATTACACCTCATGAAGATTTTCATGGGAAGAACCCTAATGTGAGTTGCTTAAAAGTTTTTGGTTCCCAGCTTATGTTCACATTGAGAAGAAGGATCGTGGTAAGCTTGATGTAAAAAGCTTTAAAGTGGTCTTTATTGGGTATGAAATTTAAAGCAAAGTATATAGAATCTATATTCTAGATATAGGTGACATCCTACTCTCATGCAATGCATATATTGTAGAAAGTCAGAGTTATGATAAGAAGGAAGAGATTCCAGATTTCAAGCAGATAACTATGCACTTTTCAGGAGGAATTCATATTCTTATATTCAACAATACAAGGGGGCAATCAACCTACTCAAATCCTAAGAGATGCAGGTGAAGAGAGAATTGTGTTACCTACATCAATACCTAATCCATCAAGGGTACCTCTTGATGTTTCGACTTATGAAGTTGGAGAAGGTTTGAGAGTTCCAAAAGAAAGAGATACTGAAGAACCAGAAAGGATACCACCTTTTTTCAAGGATATGCCAAAGTGATTGTATCAAACCTTGAAGGATAGTGATATAAAAGAGTACACTCAAAGAAGTAGAAGTAAAAAATGGAGACAACAAGGAGAATCTACATGACATAGCAAAAATACATTGAGAAATTATTGGAAAGGTTTGAGATAATAGATTCCAGGCCTATGCAGACACCGATGGATGTCAATGTGTCATTACAGTCACAAGGAGATTCAAAATCATTTGATGCTACATTATATAGTCAAGCACTTGGTTGCTTGATATATCTATGTAATACACATCTAGATATTCAGTTTCTAATTTCTCAAGTATCCAGCTCCATGCGTAGTCAGCTCTAGATTCAATGGAAATCAATTAAGAGATATTTGCAGATATAAAAAATTTTGCAGGTTATTAAACCTTGTACCATTATGAAATTAAACGGAGGGATTGTTGGAAATAATGTCGTAATTCTCCAACATGGTAGCCATATAATGCTATGTCATAGAACTATCTAAAGCGAAATTGCACGGCAGTGTGGATAGGCAAAACACAGTAAAAATGCCTCACATAGGCCTAGGTTCAATCCCCAATTAGTGTAGTAGTGATAGTTTTTTTGCATAAAAGATAGGGACGACATTCGTTCTTTCCTGCTCCAATAACGATGACAAAAACTTTTAAGATTTGAAGCAATCATTTTATGCTTTATGCTTTTGCTCTTGGAGGGTACTTTAAAACTATATAAACAAGGCCAAGCTCACTTCGAAAGTATCACTCAAGGTGATCAATGGTCTGAAGGAGTTGAAGCTCAATGCAAGGAGATCAAAGAGGTCCTCTATGTGAGGAGGAGTTTCGCACTCTTGGAGGAGGTGTGCTCTACATTTGGAGAGATCGAGAGGAATTATTTTATGGCAGCTTACCATCAGCATCACTTGCTGAGTTATCGTAGTAACAAGTCTATTTTCATGTTCACTTGTTCATTCACAAGTTTCTAATTTAGATAGTGAGAATTTAGATTTGCTTTAAACTCTCTCTATCTCTCACTCATCTCTTTTTGAGTCTTAAGGTGTGTATGATAAGGTTCACGTGTTGAAAGATCCTGTAAACCTATTATTAATATTGTTATTGACGCCCACCCACTTCCAACAATAATGGACACCAAGTTCTTTGTGATTGTAGGTACATGCAAGACATCCTTGAGACATCTTATTTCCTTGTGTAGAGATATATTTGCAGCATGGGAGATCTCATAGGTTGTATCATCATTTTAGCAAAAAACATATGAGAAATGCATTCGTAGTAAATGCCAACTGAAATTGAACTGCTGCAGGATAATACGCCCGAGGTTGTTGATAATCGAATTCAAGTACATTTTGTAAGATATATCTCGAATTTCTACTCATTTTTAAAGTTGTGTGGGACTACAGTCAACGCTGATCTTCTCTCTCTCTCTCACACACACACACAAGCTAACCGTGATTTTACGAAGCGGAGTTCCAGAGAATTCCGTAAACAAGTCTTCTTTTTATCTGATTTCTGATATTTAGAAAAGCATATTCAAGTTGAAGAGAATAAATTCATAAAGCGCTATAGTTTCCAATAAAATATGGCTCGACCTCTCGTCTGGATTCTTATCTTATAACTCAGAAATTCTGTGTGCTTATTTTTGAAGTGTGCTGGAAAACTTCTCCTCTTTCCTGGGGCCGAGTTTTCTTTTTTTATTATTTCTGCACGAGAAGCTTTTATTCCATGGAGGAAACATATTTACAGCAGGTAGAGATGGATAAGCAC
Organism: Ceratopteris richardii; assembly: GCA_020310875.1. Lineage (NCBI taxonomy): Eukaryota > Viridiplantae > Streptophyta > Polypodiopsida > Polypodiales > Pteridaceae > Ceratopteris > Ceratopteris richardii. The sequence goes on from CM035429.1 coordinate 89,586,728, forward strand.
AGAGGAATTCTGTGTGCTTCTTGGATATCTTATGTAAAAGTTCTTTTCATCCCTGGAGTTTAGTTGCAGGGAGATGCAGTTTTCTATTTATCGCTTTTCGCGTTCATAATAAACGTAGTTTTCTATTTATCGCTTTTCGCGTTCATAATAAACGTAGAAGGCATTAATACCATTGGGGAAGGCATATCATATGATGTCTTTTATGGATTTTCTGAGATCATATGCAATGGTTCGGACCGTCTTCGTACTAGTGGTTCCCATTGTTTTCGAGATATTTATAGATATATATTCGTGATTGATAGATCAAAATATATATGAATACACAGAAGCTGCACAGAAGGTTTCTGAGAGTTCCGCATAAATTCTTTTGCTGTTATTTGAGCTGATAGATCTGCGATATTTTTTCATGGCGACATGATGATAAATGCCTAATTATCTAGATATTCAGAATAGTTTGGATGTTTTGGGAAAATATAAAAGGGTTTGAGTGTCTTATAGACCTCATTTAACATGATCCTGTGCGGCAAGTTTCTAACATATATGGTCATGGACTCATAATGTTTTTCTTCAACAAGTCTTCAATACCTGTAGGGTATACAATTGGTACTACATGGGTGAAAATGCACAGAGATCCATGGCGTTATTATTGACACTCTGTTATTATATGCATCGTTAAAGCTCTTTCTTTGTTCTGATGATCATTTGTTCCCGTCATCGTGATCAGTGCTCCATGAAGCAACTCACCTAGATTAATTTTCGACACACATTTAGCAATACGATGTGAAAGATATTTTAGTACGACAATATTTCATATCATCGCTGCATGGACGCTTTGAAGTACAATGTTTATCATTGTAGAGTGTATGAGCGGGAGGTGTCGTTTATGGTTCTGCTTTGAGGCGATGTTGAGTCTGACTGCGATTACATGTAACCTGAATTGGAGACATCAAATTATCCATGGAAAATGGAAACTTTGGAATATCCATGGAAAATGGAAACTTTGGAATATCATTTTCCGTCGTTGGTTCTTGAACAACAACGTGTGCATAGTTGACGGACGCATTCGGAGAATAAGTTTTGAATTCTGTGGATGCCTTGCTTATTATAATACCTGATTCGGCATTTCTTAAAGAACACTATGTGTGCGGAGTCTTATCGACATATCTCGTCAGCATTTAGTCCTGCTGTGTGCTTATGATTACGGAAATCAATAAAAGGGAAATTGCATCTACCCGTAACTTAGGTACAGGGAGAGGAAATAATTTACATAAGATATCGAAGAAGGACACATAATTTCTTTGTAATTAGCCATCTCCGCTTCCTGTAAATAATTTTCTTCAATCAAATCAAATTTTTTCGTGCTTTATTCTGAATCTACGTGCGATATGAACCAGCTTACCTTGATTAATTTTCTGCACATATATTTACCAGCAGGACGTGAAAGACTTTTGTCTATAACAATTGACTGCGTCTCCTCACTCCATGGACGCTCTGTTGTAGAATCTTTACTCCGTAGAGTTTACGATGCCGGAGACGCCGTTTATGCTTCTCTTTCGGAGTGATGCTAAGTCTGATTGCGATCACATGTAACCTGAATATGGCGATATAGTGATAACATCAAAGCCTAATTGAGATGTTTGTTCTAATTATCCTTGCAGAAGGGCACCTTTGAATATCATTTTTCCATTGTTAATTCTTGAATAATAACGTCTGCATAGTTGATTGACGCATTCCCATAATGATTTTGGAATTCTGTCGATGCCTTGCTTATTCTAGTACTAGATTTTCAAACCTATAACAATACAATGGGTGCTGTGTCATCAAAGTCTGGATAGAGAGTGTTTTCTGATATGTCTTGTCAACAAGTCTTATTGATCTCGCCTTCCTCGTTGGTATTAATGCCTTCTACGTTTATTATGAACGCGAAAAGCGTTAAATAGAAAACTGCATCTCCCTGTAACTAAACCCCAGGCAAAAGAAGAACTTTTACATAAGGTATCGAAGAAGCACACAGAATTTCTCTGTACTTATCCATCTCTGCCTCAGGAGAACTTTTCCAGCACACTTCAAAAATAAGCACACAGAATTTCTGAGTTAAAACATAGGTATCGAGCTTGAGATGAAGATAATTGTTTAAAATTACGATGGCGCTACTCCAATTTTTGAGACTCAATAAGAATCCAGAAGAGAGGTCAGCCATATTGTATTGGAAACTTTAGCTCTTTGTGAATTTTTTTTCTTCAAACTTGAATATGCTTTTGTAAATATCAGAAATCAGATTAAAAGAAGACTTGTTTACGGAATTCTCTGGAACTCCGCTTCCTAAAAACACGTTTAGCTTGAGAGAGAGAGAGAGAGAGAGAGAGAGAGCAAAATTTATATAACCAGACCTCAAGAAAAGCGTTGACTGCAGTCCCACACAACTTAAAAATGAGTAGAAATTCGAGACATATCTTACGAATTGTACTTGAATTCAATTATCAACAATCTCAGGTCTATTACATTCCAGCAGTTCAACTTCAATTGGCGTGTACTAAGAATGCATTTCTCATATGATTCATGCTAAACTGATGATACAATCTATGAGATCTCCCATGATGCAAATATATCGTTGGATCAAAACAAGGAAGGAAGATGTCTCAAGGACGTCTTGCATGTATCGATGATCACAAAGAACTTGGTGTCTGTTGGGCAAAGAGGGTACCAAATAAGATTCAAGAAAGGTGAATTATTTGCAAAAAATACTAATCAAGGGTACAAGGTTGTAGAAAGAGGAATGAAGCAAGGAGACTCTTCACTGTAGAGGTAAACTCTAATTCCACTCAACATGTGTACTTCACATATGGCAACAAGTAGATTTTGGAGTTGGACTTGTGGCATAAGAGGATAGCCCACATCAACGCACAAAGAATGAAGGAAATGAAATCATGATTTGTGGCATATGAGGATATCCACATGAATGTACAAAGAACGAAGGAAATTAAATCAAATAGGTTGGTTGAAGGGCTACCTAACTTCCAAGGACAAGATATGAAGCATGTTTGTGAGTCTTGTCAATTAGGTAAGCAAGCTAGACTTAGATTCAAGAAGAGTGGCTACATGAGCCAACACCCATTGGTGTTGATACATACAAATGTGTGGGGCAAATCAAGGAGCAATCCTTTTGAGGTAACAAGAACTTTGTCACTTTGTTAGGTGATTCCACAAGAATGGTTTAGGTTTATTTCATCAAACACAAATCCTATATGTTTATGCATTTCAAAACATTCAAGGAAATGGTAGAGAAGGACACATGTACATACATCAAAAGCTAACGCCCGATGGAGGGGGAGAATATTTATCAAATGAATTTTATGATTTTGTATGGGATCAAAGCATCAAGAAGCAAGTAAATTGCATCTCCAAACCCCAACAAAATAGGCTAGTATAGAGAATGAATAGATACATTGCAGAGATTGCTAGAGTGATGCTTAATGAGATGAATGTACCTAACATGTTTTGCAATTATGCATCAACTATCACCACATACCTTATGAATAGAGCACCTACATTAGAGATTCAATATTGCTTGGCACTACAACAATATTCATATGGTAAGAAACTTGATGTTTTTTACTTGAAAATATTCAAATGTACTTTTTATGTACATGTGCCAAGTGAAATGAGGCACAAGCTACAAGCAGTCTGTGTTTCTATGAAATCCAAATAATCATAAAGGTTACTGTTACTGCAATCCAATCACAAAGGACTTGAGAATATCAAGGCAATTAACCTTTGATGAGCTAACCCGTTGGTATAAGGAATATGATAGTATGTAGGAATATGAATAAGATAGATGTGGAGATGATTAAAGACAAATCAAGATAGAGCTAAACTACCCAAGGAGTCTTTAGGCTTATTACCTTGTGGGGGCTGATCTCTCACTCCCTGTATGTGTTCACATCATTCGCTTTAGGGGGGTTTGTTACATTTATGTGTTCCTCGATTAGCTTTGATGTGAACCTTTTCCCTATACATGGGCACTTTTTACTCTAGTGCTAGCTAGAGGTTTTTTGCCCATGTTACCCCATACATGATTCACTCATATGTGGTGGTACTTTGTACGTAAGGATATTATTCAGCTCTTACTTTAGTTCAGTCCATTGTCAATAGAGAGAGCTATTCCATCCATCCATCTTCTTCTTGTGTCTTGTTGCATTTGTGCTCCTTGTGTGTACTTCTCGTGTGTCTCTCGCACTTCTACACACACCTAATAGATACCACCACTTTTCAAGGATACGCTAAAGTGGTTATATCAAACCTCGAATGATAGTGATATAAAATAGTACACTCAAAGAACTAAAAGTAAAAAAAAAGGACAACAAGGAGATCACGTAAATTATAGAGAATATTTTGAGAGTCATAATATTTTAGCTCTTTCAGCTGTGAATGAACCAGCTAGTGTTCAACACAGGTCTCAAAGAGGAATATATTCAATTGTTTAAAGGACAACTTAAGCATACATTTGATGTAAATGCCTTAGGTATTTTACATTATTATGTTGTTATTGATTTCAAGTATAGAGATGAGTGTATGTACGTGAGATAACAAAAATACATTGAGAAATTATTGGAAAGGTTTGAGATAATAGATTCCAGGCCTATGTAGACACCAATGGATGTCAATGTGTCGTTACAGAGAGAGAGAGAGAGAACAAAATTTATATAACCAGACCTCAAGAAAAGCGTTGAATGGAGTCCCACACAACTTAAAAATGAGTAGAAATTTGAGATATATCTTACGAAATGTACTTGAATTCGATTATCAACAACCTCAGGTCTATTACACTCCAGCAGTTCAACTTCAATTGGCATTTACTAAGAATGCATTTCTCATATGATTCATGCTAAAGTGATGATACAATCTATGAGATCTCCCATTATGCAAATATATCTTTAGATCAAAACAAGGAAGGAAGATGTCTCAAGGAAGTCTTGCATGTATCGATGATCACAAAGAACTTGGTGTCTGTTGGGCAAATGGTTGCCGAAAGAGGGCATCAAATAAGATTCAAGAAACGTGAATTATTTGCAAAAAATACTAATCAAGGGTACAAGGTTGTAGAAAGAGGAATGAAGCAAGGAGACTTTTCACTGCAGAGGTAAACTCTAATTCCACTCAACATGTGTACTTCACATATGGCAACAAGTAGATTTTGGAGTTGGACTTGTGGCATAAGAGGATAGGCCAATCAACACACAAAGAATGAAGGAAATGAAATCATGATTTGTGGCATAAGAGGATATCCACATCAATGTACTAAGAACGAAGGAAATTAAATCAAATAGGTTGGTTGAAGGGCTACCTAACTTCCAAGGACAAGATATGAAGCATGTTTGCGAATCTTGTCAATTAGGTAAGCAAGCTAGACTTAGATTCAAGAAGAGCGGCTACATGAGCCAACACCCATTGGTGTTGATACATACAAATGTGTGGGGCAAACCAAGGAGCAATCCTGTTGAGGTAACAAGAACTTTGTCACTTTGTTATGTGATTACACAAGAATGGTTTAGGTTTATTTCATCAAACACAAATCCTATATGTTTATGTATTTCAAAACATTCAAGGCAATGGTAGAGAAGGACACATGTACATACATCAAAAGCTAAGGCCGGATGGATGGGGAGAATATTTATCAAATGAATTTTATGATTTTCTATGGGATCAAAGCATCAAGAAGCAAGTAAATTGCATGTCCAAACCCCAACAAAATAGGCTAGTATAGAGAATGAATGGATACATTGCAGAGATGGCTAAAGTGATACTTAATGAGATGAATGTACCTAACATGTTTTGCAATTATGCATCAACTATCACCACATACCTTATGAATAGAGCACCTACATTAGAGATTCATTGCTTCGCACTACAACAATATTCATATGGTAAGAAACTTGATTTTTTTTACTTGAAAATATTCAAATGTACTTTTTATGTACATGTGCCAAGTGAAATGAAGCACAAGCTACAACCAGTCTGTGTTTCTACGAAATCCAAATGATCATAAAGGTTACTGGTACTGCAACCCAATCACAAAGGACTTGAGAATATCAAGGCAATTAACCTTTGATGAGCTAATCCCTTAGTATAAGAAATATGATAGTATGTAGGAATATGAATAAGATAGATGTAGAGATTATTAAAGACAAATCAAGATAGAGCTAAACTACCCAAGGAGTCTCTAGTCTTATTACCTTGTGCGGGCTGATCTCTCACTCCCTGTATGTGTTCACATCATTTGCTTTAGGGGGGTTTGTTACACTTATGTGTTCCTCGATTATCTTTGATGTGAACCTTTTCCCTATACATGGGCACTTTTTACTCTAGTGCTGGCTACAGGTTTTTTGCCCATGTTACCTCATACATGATTCACTCATATGTGGTGGTACTTTGTACATAAGGATATTATTCAGCTCTTACTTTCGTTCAGTTCATTGTCAATAGAGAGAGCTATTCCATCCATCCATCTTCTTCCTGTGTCTTGTTGCATTTGTGCTCCTTGAGTGTACTTCTTGTGTGTCTCTTGCACTTCTAGACACACCTAATAGATACCACCACTTTTCAAGGATACGCCAAAGTGGTTATATCAAACCTTGAATGATAGTGATATAAAATAGTACACTCAAAGAACTAGAAGTTAAAAAAAAAAGACAACAAGGAGATCATGTAAATTATACAGAATATTTTGAGAGTCGTAGTATTTTAGCTCTTTCAGTTGAGAGTGAACCAGCTAGTGTTCAAGACAGGTCCCAAAGAGTAAGATATTCAATTGTTTAAAGGACAACTTAAGCATACATTTGATGTAAATGCCTTAGGTATTTTACATTATTATCTTGTTATTGATTTCAAGTATAGAGATGAGTGTATCTATGTGACATAGCAAAAATACATTGAGAAATTATTGGAAAGCTTTGAGATAATAGATTACAGGCCTATGTAAAGACCAATGGATGTCAATGTATCGTTACAGTCACAAGCAGATTCAGAACCATTTGATGCTACATTATATAGTCAATCAATTGGTTGCTTGATAATACACACCTAGATTACAAAAATCAATAAGAGAGTAAAAAAGTCTTATTGATCTCACCTTCCTCGTTGGTATAAATGCCTTCTACGTTTATTATGAACGTGAAAAGCGTTAAATAGAAAACTGCATGTGCTGAACATTTAAATAAGGTATCCAAGAAGCACACAGAATTCCTCCCTACTTATCCATCTCCCCCTGCTCTAAATATGTTTCTTCAACGAAATCAAAGCTTCTTGTACAAAAATAATAAAAAATGTAAATTCAGCTCCAGGAAAGAGGAGAACTTTTCTAGCACACTTCAAAAATAAGCACATAGAATTTCTAAGTTATAACACATGTATCAAGCTTGAGGTGAAAATAATTAGTTAAAATTATGATGGCGCTACTCCAATTTTTAAGACTCAATAAGAATCCAAAAGAAAGGTCCATCCATATTGTATTGGAAACTTTAGCTCTTTATGAATTTTTTTCTTCAAACTTGAATATGCTTTTGTAAATATCAGAAATCAGATTAAAAGAAGACTTGTTTACAAAATTCTCTAGAACTCTGCTTCCTAAAAACACGTTTAGCTTGAGAGAGAGAGAGAGAGAGAGCAAAATTTATATAACCAGACCTCAAGAAAAGCGTTGACTGCAGTCCCACACAACTTCAAATTGAGTAGAAATTCGAGATATATCTTACAAAATGTACTTGAATTCGATTATCAACAACCTCAGGTCTATTACACTCCAACACTTCAACTTCAATTGGCGTTCACTAAGAATGCATTCTCATCTGATTCATGCTAAAGTGATGATACAATGTATGAGATCTCCCATGATGCAAATATATCTTTAGATCAAAACAAGGAAGAAAGATTTCTGAAGGACGTCTTGCATGTATCGAGGATCACAAAGAACTTGGTGTCTGTTGGGAAAATGGTTGCAGAAAGAGGGTGTCAAATAACATTCAGGAAAGGTGAATTATTTGCAAAAAATAGTAATCAAGGGTACAAGGTTGTAGAAAGAGGAATGAAGCAAGGAGACTTTTCACTGTAGAGGTAAACTCTAATTCCACTCAACATGTGTACTTCACATATGGCAACAAGTAGATTTTGGAGTTGGACTTGTGGCATAAGAGGATAGGCCACATCAACGCAGAAAGAATGAAGGAAATGAAATCATGATTTGTGGGATAAGAGGATATCCACATCAATGTACAAAGAACGAAGGAAATTAAATCAAATAGGTTGGTTGAAGGGCTACCTAACTTCCAAGGACAAGATATGAAGCATGTTTGCTAATCTTGTCAATTAGGTAAGCAAGCTAGACTTAGATTCAAGAAGAGTGGCTACATGAGCCAACACCCATTGGTGTTGATACATACAAATGTGTACGGCAAACCAAGGAGCAATCCTTTTTAGGTAACAAGAACTTTGTCACATTGTTAGGTGATTCCACAAGAATGGTTTAGGTTTATTTAATCAAACACAAATCATATATGTTTATGCATTTCAAAACATTCAAGGCAATGGTAGAGAAGGACACATGTACATACATCAAAAGCTAAGGCCCGATGGAGGGGGAGAATATTTATCAAATGAATTTTATGATTTTTTATGGGATCAAAGCATCAAGAAGCAAGTAAATTGCATGTCTGAAACCCAACAAAATAGGCTAGTATAGAGAATGAATAGATACTTGCAGAGATTGCTAGAGTGATGCTTAATGAGATGAATGTACCTAACATGTTTTGCAGTGATGCATCAACTATCACCACATACCTTATGAGTAGAGCACTTACATTAGAGATTCATTGCTTGGCACTACAACAATATTCATATGGTAAGAAACTTGATGTTTTTTACTTGAAAATATTCAAATGTACTTTTTATGTACATGTGCCAAGTGAAATGAGGCACAAGCTACAACCAGTGTGTGTTTCTAGGAAATCCAAACAATCATAAAGGTTACTGGTACTGCAACCCAATCACAAAGGACTTGAGAATATCAAGGCAATTAACCTTTGATGAGCTAATCCCTTGGTATAAGAAATATTGTAGGAATATGAATAAGATAGATGTGGAGATGATGAAAGACAAATCAAGATAGAGCTAAACTACCCAAGGAGTCTTTAGGCTTATTACCTTGTGGGGGCTGATCTCTCACTCCCTGTATGTGTTCACAACATTTGCTTTAGGGGGGTTTGTTACATTTATGTGTTCCTCAATTAGCTTTGATGTGAACCTTTTCCCTATACATGGGCACTTTTTACTCTAGTATTGGCTAAAGGTTTCTTGCTCATGTTACCTCATACATGATTCACTGATATGTGGTGGTACTTTGTACATAAGGATATTATTCAGCTCTTACTTTCGTTCAGTTCATTGTCAATAGAGAGAGCTATTCCATTGATCCATCTTCTTCTTGTGTCTTGTTGTGTTTGTGCTCCTTGTGTGTACTTCTTGTGTGTCTCTCGCACTTCTACACACACCTAATAGATACCACCACTTTTCAAGGATACGCCAAAGTGGTTATATCAAACCTCAAATGATAGTGATATAAAATAGTACACTCAAAGAACTAGAAGTTAAAAAAGAAGACAACAAGGAGATCACCTAAATTATACAGAATATTGTGAGAGTCATAATATTTTAGCTCTTTCAGTTGAGAATGAACCAACTAGTGTTCAAGGCAGGTCCCAAAGACTAAGATATTCAATTGTTTAAAGGACAACTTAAGCATACATTTGATGTAAATGCCTTAGGTATTTTACATTATTATCTTGTTATTGATTTCAAGTATAGAGATGAGTGTATCTACCTGACATAGCAAAAATACATTGAGAAATTATTGGAAAGGTTTGAGATAATAGATTCCATGCCTATGTAGACACCAATGGATGTCAATGTGTCGTTATAGTCACAAGCAGATTTCAAACCATTTGATGCTACATTATATAGTCAAGCGGTTGGTTGCTTGATAATACACATCTAGATTACGAAAGTCAATAAGAGAGTCAACAATTTTTATTGATCTCGCCTTCCTCTTTGGTATAAATGCCTTCTACGTTTATTATGAATGCTAAAAGCGTTAAATAGAAAACTGTGTCGAACTTTTACATAAGGTATCGAAGAAGCACACAGAATTCCTCTTTAGTTATCCATCTCTACCTGCTCTAAATATGTTTCTTCAATGGAATCAAAGCTTCTTGTACAAAAATAATAAAAAAGGTAAATTCAGCTCCGAGAAAGAGGAGAACTTTTCCAGCACACATAAGAAATAAGCACACAAAATTTATGAGTTATAACACATGTATCAAGCTTGAGATGAAAATAATTGTTTAAAATTATGAAGGCATTTTTGAGACTCAATAAGAATCCAGACGAGAGGTCAAGCCATAGTGTATTGGAAACTTTAGCCCTTTATGATTTTTTTTTCTTCAAACTTGAATATGCTTTTGTAAAAATGAGAAATCAGATTAAAAGAAGACTTGTTTACGGAATTCTTTGGAACTCGGCTTCCTAAAAACACATTTAGCTTGAGAGAGAGAGAGAGCAAAGTTAATATAACAAGAATTCAAGAAAAGCATTGACTGTAGTCCCACACAACTTAAAAATGAGTAGAAATTCGATATATATCTTACGAAATGTACTTGAATTCAATTATCAACAACCTCAAGTTTATTACACTCCAGCAGTTCAACTTCAATTTGCGTTTACCAAGAATGCATTTCTCATATGATTCATGCTAAAGTGATGATACAACCTATGAGATCTCCCATGTTGCAAATATATCTTTAGATCAAAACAAGGAGGGAAGATCTCTCAAGGACGTCTTGCATGTACGGATGATCATAAAGAACTTGGTGTCCGTTGGGCAAACGGTTGCAGAAACAGGGTATCAAGTAAGATTCAAGAAAGGTGAACTGTTTGCAAAAAATACTAGTCAATGGTACAAGGTCGTAGAAAGAGGAATGAAGCAAGGAAACTCTTCATTGTAGCGGTAAACTCTAATTCCACTCAACATGTGTACTTCACATATGTCAACAATTAGATTTTGGAGTTGGACTTGTGGCATAAGAGGATAGGCCACATCAACGTACAAAGAATGAAGGAAATGAAATTAAATAGGTTGGTTGAAGGGCTTCCTAACTCCCCACAATAGGATATGAAGCATGTATGTGAGTCTTGTGAATTAGGGAAGCAAGCTAGGCTTGCATTCAGGAAGAGTGGCTCCATGAGTCAATAGCCATTTGAGTTGATACATACAAATGTGTGGAGCGAACCAAAGAGCAATCAATTTGAGGTAACAAGTACTTGTTCACTTTTTTAGATGATTCCAAAAGGATGGTTTAGGTTTATTTCATCAAACACAAGTCATATATGTCTACATGTTTCAAAACATTCAAGGAAATGGTAGAGAAAGAAACATGGACATACATCAAAACAATAAGGCCAGATGGAGGGGAAAAATTTTTCTCCACTAAATTTTGATGATTTTCTATAGGATCAAGGCATCAAGGGGCAAGTAAAATGCATGTACAAACCCCAAAAAGTAGGGTAGTATAGAGAAAGAATAGACACATTGCAAAGATTGCTAGAACAATGCTTAATGCGAAGAATGTACCTAACATGTTTTGCAATGATGCAACAAATACTATCGTGTGCCTTATGAATAGAGCACATAATTAGGGATTCATGAATTGGCACCATATCAAGATTATTATGGTAAGAAAATTGATTGTTTCAACCACTTGTCCAACTTATACTAGATAGTTTGTGATTCGGGGCTAATATAACACACCTTTAAGATAGTTTGCATTCTTATTTTCATCCAAAGGAACATCACATGTGTGTGATCCTATGGTTGGTGCCATCCCCTATTTCTACATATCCTTTTGTGCTTGGTTCATGCAAATTCCAAAACATTTCCTTATTGCAGCTCATGTGATTTGAACATCCACTATCAATGTAGCATGATGTTTCTATCCTTTTCTTTAACACACCTTTGCATCATGGATACAATATTATAATTCATTTATGTACTTTAAGTCTTTGAAAAGTTACCTTGATTCTTGTTGTAGCATCATTGGTTGTCCTTTGGGTAATAGTCCCTTGCAAAGTGGTCTGACTTGCCAAAGTTCTAGCATTCCTTTGTGTGGTCTAGGGTTGAATTCCTCTTCGTCTAGATCTTCCTCTCCCCCTTAATCCATACGTTTGACTTGGAACTTCTTGGTCATTTCTTGATCTTCTTCTACCTCTGCATTTTCCATTGTTTACACCTCTCTTTCCTTTCCCTTTACCTAAAAAGGCTTGGGCTTCATTGGCCTTCAAATGACCTCCATGGAGGTTCCTCTCCTTGGTCACCATGATTGTGACTACTTGCTCAAATACTAGTAGTGATTCCCTTACATATACTTAATTAGTGAATGAAGTTTATTTTTCATCATCTCTTAACCCATTTAGAGTATGAGCTACAAATCATCATTTTCCATGGAGATGCATATTGATCATAAGACATCTAAAATCTCTTTTACATTGAGGCTATAATAATTGATAGTGATATTCGAAGAATTCATTAAGTTTCTCAACTCATCCTAGAGTTGAACCTTTTGATCCTTTGTGGAGGTGGAGTAAAATCTCCCCAAAGCTCCCCAAACATTCTTGTATGATCCAAGACTTGTATATATCCAATCATGCTATTACTAATATGTATCCTCTTTCTCTTTCAATCCACTCACTCAGTTCCTTTCCTTGTGCTTGTATGAATGGCTCTACATATTGAGGCCTAGGCTCAACTAGCCTAACTAATCCCCATTTTGTATTCCCCATGAGGAAATTGAAATCTCCAAGGTTGATAGCTTCCTTTATCCAGCTTCTCTATTGCATAATAAGCCATTGGTTAAGCCTTTGTGCTTCATAAAATACTCATGCGTGTGATGGAATAGAAAAAGCTCAAGCAGATTACCTTCTTATAGCTTCCTCCTATGATATGTATTGAGGTGTTTACTCCTAACTTCAAAGACTAGTTTTGAAATTTCATGCAGCTTGTAGGTCTCTTATAGTTCCTTTTTTGAGAGGTTTACCATCTGCCAATGTTTGCTTATACCTCCTTCACGAGTAACAAATGCTTTGATATGCTCTAGTACCACTCCTAGTGAATGAATAAACATCCCTATGTAGCTTTGGAAGGTTGTAGGCACTAACATATTGTTTTCCACAATGACATTGAGTCAAATTTTTAGCCCTAACTCAAAATGTGAACTTCATAAACTATAAAATAACTTAAGAAGAGATAAGAGGTCATGGAAGACCACACAGGACTTGGATTCATACATATATAGGCTCTCAAAAAGTGCTCTACAACTTTGCAAGAATTTCTGAATCAACCAATTAAGGTTTCGGTAATCTATGCATTAGGAAAGCAGTTGAAACTTGCTGGTAGGTGAAATTCATGATATGAAGCCTCCAAATAATATGTCCACATGTAATCCACACCCTTGAGCCTTGAGGTAAGGTTTAAGCATTGATTTTTCATGTTGAGCGCCATAAATAGCCTCTTAATCCACATTACCTCACATGTAATTTGTACCAAAGCTCTATACTCAGCCTCAATGGATGATAATGCCATTATGGGCTACTTCTTTGAGTTCCATAAGATGAACTTGCTTCCTAGCATAACAAGGTAACCACTTTTACTCCTTCTATCTTCCTTTGAACTGGCCCAATTGGCATAAGACTAAGCTTTGAATTGTATATCATCACTAAATGAGTACAAAAAATCTTCATTTATAGTAGACTTGAAATATCTTAACAACCCTCCTACAGCTTGTAGGTGTACAGTTCTTGGACTAAGCATACATTTTGATATCACTCCAACTCCATATGCTATGTCGGGCCTACTTATTGTGGCATAATTTGAAGAGCCAACACCTCAATGGGCACTAAGAGGTTTTTTTTCCACAATGACATTGAGTCAAATGTTTAGCCCTAACTCAAAATGTGAATGTGGTAAAATAGTGAGAGTTTTTAACAATGAGAATATACTCTTACCTATCCAAAAAACATTTAAACTTTTGATTTTCATACACCTACATGGAGAACCAACCTCTCCAAGATAGAATAGTTTACCTTGTTTCTATCTCCCTATGTGTAGAGAGACACATTCACTACTTGAAACCTCACTCATAGGTCAGTCATAAAAAAATCCTAAACCTCATACAAAGCTTATTAAAATGTATGAGCAATCAAAGACATGTGGAATGATTCTGAATGGATAATGGAAGAAAGAATTCTAACTAATACAAAAATATGCTAGCAACTAACTCACTAAATACAAAGTCAGTGAGTGATGGCTAACTATAGAGCAGTATAAGCTAGCAAAATGACTAAATGAGCACGGATTTGTGTGCAACAACTTACGTAAACTATAAAATAACTTAGGAAGAGATTAGAGGTCATGGAAGTCCACACAAGCCTTTCACTCATACATACATAGGCTCTTAGAAAGTGCTCCTACAAATTTGCAAGAATTTCTTAATCAACTAGTTAAGGTTTCAGTAATATATTGTCAGTTAGACATCTGTGGGAGCACGCGAGCACCACAAGGAAGAAGAAGAAGCTTGGAGCCCAACACACAATACTAAATGTATTACCATTAGAATGTACAAAGATAAGTAACATGTTAGGGCTATAGGCATATATACAAGCAAGGGGAAAAAACCTCCTAAAGAGGGAAAAAAGTGATCCAACAATCCTAGTGTGTTCACACACATCACTACCTAGATATATCAACAAATCCGCCCTGGGAGTGATGCAGTGAACAAGGAGCTGGCACTTATGTATTTCTGAGTAGCTCGAACTGAACCATCTTTTGGAAAGGAGGAATGTTGCATATTGCCCAAAATACAGCCTTCACAAACATGTTTTTTGAGTCTCTCAAGTTTGGGCAAAGAGGAGACCATTTCAAATTTTTGCAAGCATAGCAAACTAGCAAAATTCAGATGACCAAAGTGTGCATGCCAAATCTTTGCATCTGACATAGCTTGAGCATCATGTAATGCAAATGCTGAATCATTCACATATTTTTCATAATCTATGAGCTTATACAACCCACGAGATAAAATGCCAAAATCAATAATCACATCACCATTTGACAGATCATGAACTATACATCTGTCACCAACAAATTTCACAACCAAAGCAACCTTGGCTAAGGTGGAAACTAATAACAGATTCATCTTGATCCATGGCACAAATAAAGCATCTAAAAATGTAAAATAACTACCATCAGTAGTAGTCAGAATGATCTTAGCAAATCCCACAAAAGGATAACAGGAGTTGTTGGCACATGTAACAGTATTCCCTGTAGGGGCAGGCTAAAGTGAAGAGAAGAAATTGCACTGTGAGGTAATATGTTTGGTCGCCCCACTATCAAAGCCTGCCGTAATACACTCTAGAGTTTGATAGTAGGCCCTTTTAGCTTGCAAATGACACCAAGAAAGTACCTATCTACTTTGGAGTTGATGCTTGGAAACAATTGAATCAAAACAAATTACTTCATGAATAGCTAGTGTCACAAAACTTGCTATTTTAGTCCACACACCTGCTGGTTCTTTTGCTTAGAGCTCACAGTACAGTAACAATTGATAAAATTCCTTTTGAGGGAATTCAATTAGCTTAGTTAGCTAATGATTGAAAGTGGAATCATCTCAACTGATAAACTATGCTCTGAGAAATGAAAAGCTTACCCCCGATTTTTTAGGGACTAACCAATAGATGACTAGTGATCACTTCGATGCCAATTTCTCACAAATCCCTAAGCCAAATGCTTTGAGATTTTGATAACATACATTAGACTTCAAGCTGGTTCTAATAAGCCAAATATTATAAAAAATTGTTGAGTATTCACTGAGATATGAC
The DNA here is from genome assembly GCA_020310875.1 of Ceratopteris richardii. Taxonomy (NCBI): domain Eukaryota; kingdom Viridiplantae; phylum Streptophyta; class Polypodiopsida; order Polypodiales; family Pteridaceae; genus Ceratopteris; species Ceratopteris richardii. The sequence continues at coordinate 89,602,700 of CM035429.1, forward strand.
CAGAGAAATTTGACTCTTCTGAGTAGTCATAGCAGAGAAGTAGTTAGAGATGTTCAATCAACTATATGTATTATAAAACACGATTGTACAAGATCATTGGCATTGTAATGATCCTCAATGATGATGGACTGAGTGATCTATGGTGTGAGCTACTCAAGTCCTACAAATGATTAGGAAAAGTGCTCTCAATGACGCCACACTACCATGTGATTTTCAAAGACCTTTAGATAAGAAATTTCTCCTAAGTTTGAATTTGATATTCAAACTTGGCTCCAACTAAAGGTGACTCCCTTAATCTAGGATTTATTCTCTCATTTGAAACTTGTAGCTATTGTTCTTCCTAACTCCACAAGCTTTAGGATCTTGAAAGATTCTTCAAGATTTTAATCTTTTACAATCGGTAAATGATCAAGTGCTACAAGCTAAGGTTCAAATGATCCATCTAGTGCTTCCACATAATGTTTTCCATGCTAAGCCAAATGTGAAGGCTTGTACACTTGCACCAACAATCTTTACACTAACCTCCATGGGATTGGAAATAGACTTGCAATGTAGCATCCCAAACCTCTCAAGTAGGTTTAGAATTACTTTCTTTGTATGAGCATAATACCTTCTTCTTTGTACACAACCTAAATGCCAAGAAAATAACTCCAACATTAGAGATATAAAACTCCTTTCCAAGCTTTGGCTTTATCTCCTCAATGCTTTTTGTATCATTACATATAATGATAAGTTTGTCTACTTACACTTACATGTGGAATATAAGTTTTCCTCTTTATGTGATGAAGAGAGATGGATCCACCTTGCATTGATTGTAACCATAGTTGATCAATTACTCCACAAATATATTGTTCCAAGTCCTTCGAGTTTGATTAAGGCCATAAAGTGCCTTCTTCAACATATTAAGATGATACAAAAAACCTAGTGATTGCTCCATATATACCTCTTCCTCCAAGTCTCCATTCAAAAAGTTAGTCTTGATACCTAATTAGAAGTGCTTCCATCCTTTTCTTGTAGATATTGCAATGCGTTTGCTAATGGTGGTCATTTTTGCCAAATGGTTGAATGTTTCTTCAAAGTTGAATCCATAGGTTTGTGCCATCACGAATAGATGCCTCACTTCAAGTGTACACGTTTTAATTCCATATGAAGTAGTATGGTAAGAAACCAAATTTATCTCATCTCAAGCTTTTTGGTTGTGTACATTATGAGCATATGCGTTATGAATTGAGGCATAAACGTGAAGAAAAAGTTAAAATATGCATCTTTATTGGGTATTCAAGTGAGAAACCATGGTGTAGATGATATGATCCTAAATCCAAAGAGCTAAAGATATCTAGAGGTTGTATCTTTAATGAATTGTTTTGATGTTGTGGTGTGAACAATTCATTGTAGGTTGAATATATATATATATTGTTGAGAGAACAGATGTAGAGGACCAAGAAAGTGTAAACATTTCTCATTCTACAACTTTAAGGACAACATCAGAGGGAAGACACACATCTCTATAAGTAGTGTGAGCGAAACCTTCAAATTATTGAAGTGTGGTGATTGATATCTCTCTCTATGTGTATGCTTTATTCGAGCTATTTTGCTCTCAATTGTAAGCACTAGTTATAATTTTCTATTTATCAATTTGATATAATCATGGTTTCCTTGGATAGCACTTATAGCGTTTTAATGTTGATGTTTGGGTTTAACTCTTTTGTTATTCTCTAAGAAAAACTTTCTAGAGTGAAATGTGATCTTTGTTTGACTAGCCATTGTGTGAAATCAAGTATCCTATCTTGTAGATATTGTTTCTTTAAGTGTAGGCATCCATTTAGAGTGAAATTTAATTGTTGATATATTTAGGTAGTGATGTGTGTGAACACACTAGGACCGTCGGGGCACTTTTTTCCCTCTTTAGGAGGTTTTTTTCCCCCGGCTTGTATATACGCCTATTGCCCTAATGGGCTACTTATCTTTGTACATTCTCTAGCAATACATTTAGTATTGTGTGTTTGTGCTCCAAGCTTCTTCTTCTTCCTTGTGATGTTCGCGTACTTCTCTAGACGTCTAACTCCAAAAATTGGTATCAGAGCAGGTCATCGCTTCATCTAGGGCGTCGTCGACACTCCTCTGTTTGCAATCTCAGAATCGCACGAATTTTGGTGCCGAAATTGCGATCTGAGCTCGTTCCAGCCTCCGAACGCACTATCACAATGCTTGTGTAGGCTATTTCGTCTTTTTGTGCCAAAGGTATATACCAGTTTCTGTTCGCCAGTTTAAGCGTCTCGAAGTCTGCTACAGGTCTAGCAGAACTCGTCTAGGCAGTTCTGTTCAACTTTTTGAGATACAGTCAATTTTTTGCATCAAGGTATTTTAGTCATCGGCCATGGCTGAAAGCACTGATGTATTCTGTATGTTGGCTGTTGAGGATAAGTTGGATGGTACCAACTACCCATTATGGGCTTGTATGATGCGACATGTTTTGGTTGCAAAAGGATTGTGGAACATTGTGCAAGGTGTTGAAAGACGTCCTGTTACACCTGTAACGATAGCTACTGCAAATACAGGTGCTGGAGCTAATGAAGATGGTGTCGAAGATGATATTCTGCAGATTCCTGTTCGTGCTGCTGTTTCTGTTGCACCTACTATAGAGCAAATTCGTTGGCATGGCAGACATGCCCAGGCACATGCATTGATAGCTTTTTCTGTCAAACGTGCCATTATTCCTCATATTCGCTCTTGTAGAACAGCTAGGGATGCTTGGGATACACTTACCACATTGTACCAAGCTAGGAATGAGGCTCGTGTTGCTTACCTTCGAAAACAGTTGGAGAGTGAGCACATGAATGAAGGTGATTCTATGGACACTTTCCTAACGAAGATCAAAGATTTGAAGGAACAGTTGATTTCTGCTGATGAGGTTATACCAGATAGCTCACTTGTGCAGACCGTTCTGAATGGTCTTCCTAATTCATATCAGAGTTTTGCTTCTACTCTTCGGTTGATGATGAAAGGCATTCCAAATGCCTTATCATTTGAGGAGTTAGTCTCTGTTCTATTGCAGGAAGATCAGTCCAGGCAGAGCAGGTCCATTATGCATGTTGTAGATCAAGCTTTCCTAGCTAGTCAGAAGGGCAAAGGAAAATGGAGCTCTTCTACTAGTAAGCAGAAATCTGCAAATGTTGCACATTCGAAGAACCAAGATAAAGATGAGAAGAAATCAAAAAAGCAGAATTTGTTTTGCAAGTACTGTAAAGGGAATGATCATATCATAAAGAACTGTCCAAAATTGGCTGCAAAAGAGGCAAAGAAAAAGGAGGCTGGAATGGTTGTTGTAGAAGCCTCTACACCAAAAACAGAGTCTGCTAATCTTGTGCAGGAAGAAGAATGGGCGTTTACTACTGTTTGCAGTTTTGACCCATCTTCTCATGAGCAGTGCATGTCTGCAGTGGACTCAGATGTTTGGTACTTTGACAGTGGGGCGACCAAACATATTACCTCGCAACGCAGTTTCTTCTCTTCACTCGAGCCTGCCCCTATAGGGAATATTGTCACATGCGCGAACAACGCCTCTTATCCTGTTATGGGATTTGGTAAGATCATTTTGACTACTGCTGATGGTAGTTCTTTTACCTTGTCAGATGCTTTATTTGTGCCAGGGATGAAGAAGAATCTGTTATCAGTTTCTGCATTAGCCAAGATTGGCTTGGTTGTGAAATTTATTGATGACAGGTGTACAGTTCATGATCTATCAAATGGCGATGTGATTACTACTTCTGGCATTTTATGTCGTGGGCTATATAAGCTCATAGACTATGAAAGATCTGTGAATGATTCGGCATGTGCATTTCATGATTCTCAGGCTATGTCAGATGCAAAGCTTTGGCATGCACGCTTTGGTCATCTGAATTTTGCTAGTTTGCTACGCCTGCAGTTGGGCACCTGGAAAACATATATGTGAAGGCTGTATTTTGGGCAAATGCAGCGTTCCTCCTTTCCAAAAGATGGTTCAGTTCGGGCTACGTAGAAATTGCAGCTTGTACATAGTGATGTCTGTGGTCCTATGCAAACACCCTCTTTTGGGAACTACCTTTACTTCGTGACTTTCATTGATGATTTTTCCAGGCATGCATGGGTATATCCACTCAAAGCAAAGTCCGAAGTGTTCATGTGCTTTAAACAGTTTTTGGTTTTGGCTGAAAATCTGTCAGCATGTAAAATGTGCACCCTCCGTTCTGATTGAGGGGGGGAATATGTCTTCTTATTTTAATGCATTTCTGGCTGAATGTGGGATAAAACACCAGTGTACAGTGCCGTATAAACCTCAACAGAATGGAGTTGCTGAACGAAAGAACAGGTCACTCATGGAGATTGCGAGGTGCATGGTCAAGAGTCAGGCTTTACCACATAGTTTCTAGCTTGAGGTTGTCATGTGTGCAGCATATGTACTGAACACGTGTCCCACTAAAGTGTTGTAGTGTATCACTCCATATGAGGCTTGGCATGACCGCAAGCAATCTGTTGCTCATCTGCGTTTTTTTTGTTGTTTGGCATATGCATTAGTGCCTGAACAACATCGCAGAAAATTGGATGATAAGGCAGTAAAATGTATTTTTGTTGGGTACTGTTCTGAAAGTAAAGGTTATCGTCTATATTATCCACAGACTAAATGCATTCTGGTTAGCCGTGATGTTGTCTTTGTGGAAGATGCTACTCAGCCATTGCTTTCATGTACTAAGGAGACATCTCTTAGCTCCAAAGACATGTATGATACGTTGATGCCTCTTTTTACAGGTGGACAGTCTAGTGCTCGTCCTAATGAGGCAACTTCTCAGCCTTTGCAGGTTTCATATGATGATGCAGATCATTCTATTTCTAATGCAGATTTACATGATGCACTTGTTGATGAGAGAGTTGATATTGAGCAGGCAAAAACTATGCCAAAATGGCTGGTGTAGACTTTGCGTGACAGCAAATTAGATGCACCTTTGTCATATCATACTCGTTCAGGCTCTCATAGTGCCTCCTTTGCATCAGATTTCTATGCTATGGCTGCGTCTAGTCTCTGTGATAAGAATGAGCCTGTTTCTTTTGATGAAGCACAGAATTCAGAAAATTGGATGGCTGCCATGCAATCTGAATATGATGCTATAATGAAGAATGGTACATGGTCTTTATGTGACTTGCCTCATGGAAAGAAGGCCATTGGCACTAAGTGGGTATACAAGCTGAAGCGTAAACCTCATGGTACAATTGACAGGTATAAGGCTAGGCTTGTTGCAAAGGGTTATGCGCAGGAAAGAGGCATTGATTTTGATGAGACCTTTGCACCTACATGTCGTATGACTACAGTTCGGAGCATTTGTGCACTTGCAGCCCATCATGGTTGGAATGTACATGAGTTGGACATTAAAACAGCATTTCTGAATGGTCACTTGCATGAAGAAGTGTATGTTTTTCAGCCCCGTGGCTTTGTGCAGAAAGGGCATGAAAACCAGGTGTGCAGGTTAAAGAAGGCATTATATGGTTTAAAGCAAGCACCACGTGCTTGGTATGAGAAGATACATGCCTATCTGGTTGCACATGGTTTTGTGAACAGTCCAACGGAAAGCACCTTATATGTTAAGCGTGTTAATGATGTGCTTCTGATCATTGTTGTCTATGTGGATGACATGCTGCTCACTGGCCCTATTGAGAAGCATATTCTTGATTTCAAGGCTGATTTGCATGCCTCATTTGAGATGTCTGATTTGGGGCATTTGCATCACTATTTGGGCATTCAGTTTATGCAAGTTGATGGTGGAATGGTTTTGTGTCAAACAAAATATATTGACACATTATTGCAGCGTTTTGGCGTTGAAGACTGTAAGCCTATTGCCACTCCTATGGAGACAGGTTTACGATTGAGTCTTCATGATGCTAGAGATGCATTTGATGTTGTTCTCTATCAGTAGGCTGTTGGATGCTTGATTTACTTATGCATTACTCGACCAGATATTCAGTTTGTTGTCTCACAGATGAGCAGGTTTATGCATTGCCCAGGATTCATGCATTGGAAGGCGGTTAAGCGCATCTTTCGCTTCTTGAGTGGTACTCGGCTACTTGGGTTGTTTTATCCCAAGGGGGGATCACTACCGCCAGATTTGCATGCTTTTTCTGACTCAGATTGGGCTGGTTGCTATGACACTCGTGTGTCCACCAGTGGTTTTTGCTTCATGCTTGGTAGCTCATGTATATCTTGGTTGAGCAAGAAGCAGCCTACTATGGCCACTTCCAGTTGTGAGGCTGAGTATAGGGCAGCTTTCACAGCGACTGTTGAGTGTGTGTGGCTCAGACGCCTTATGGCTGATTTGGGTGTTGGCCAATCTTCTGCCACCACCATCTTCACTGACAGTCAAAGCGCATTGGCAGTTGCGAGGAACCCTGTGTTCCATGCTCGCACTAAGCACATTGAGGTGCATTCTCACTATGTCAGGGAGAGGTTCTCTGCTGGGGAGATCAGCTTGGCATATGTGCCCATGCAGGAGAACATTGCAGACCTTCTCACGAAGGCTCTGCCTAGGGAGAAGTTTGAAGCTTTCCGCAAAGCTTTGGGCTTACTTCCTTTTGTGGAGTGATTTCCACATAGCTTGGCACTTCCTTATACATGAGTGCCGGCTCCTTGTTCACCGCATCACTCCCAGGGGGGATTTGTTGATATATTTAGGTAGTGATGTGTGTGAACACACTAGGACCGCCGGGGCAATTTTTTCCCTCTTTACGAGGTTTTTTCCCCCGGCTTGTATATAATACGCCTATTGCCCTAATGGGCTACTTATCTTTGTACATTCTCTAGCAATACATTTAGTATTGTGTGTTTGTGCTCCAAGCTTCTTCTATTTCCTTGAGCTTTTCAGGTACTTCTGTAGACGTCTAACTCCAACATTATTTTCTTGAAATCTTGTTGTGTCTATTACAAGTTTATCTCATAAACTTGTAATAGACACATAAAAGTCATATTGTTGAGCCCATAAAAGTCATATTGGGCAAAGTCAACCTGAGTCAAAGTCAACTATAGTCAAAGTCAAATTGGTCAAAGTCAACAAAGTCAAGGTCAAAGTCAATAGGTGTGGGTGTCAAAGTGCACAGGTAGTGCACAATTAATTGTCCACAAAGGGTGAATTGGAGAAAGTGGTTGCAGGTTGCAGAGTTATTTCTCTAATTTCCCTAAGGTTCAAAAGTGCTATTTAAAGTGTTTTGGAAGGTTCAGGTGAACCCTCTCTTAAGTACAAAAGTGAAGACTTAAAAGGAAAATGTGAAGGTATGTGAAGAGGCAGCGTACACAGAAGTGAAAGTATGGCCCCCAATTAAAATTTTGTTTTTAGCCTAAAGTCACTACAAGACAAAGCAGGGATTCGTTGGCTGCCACTTGTAAAGACAATCTTGGGAAATCAAAGTGAGTACCAAGATAATCTTGCAGTTAGGAGCATACGTGAATCGACACTCAAATCAAGGCAAGGACTATTCTTGGACCATTCTAGTGTAAGCAAGAGTAAGCATAGTCCAAGAAAGGCAAGAGAGAGAAGTGCAAGAGTCACACAGTGTGCGACGCAGAGAAGTGAAGTGCAAGGTGTGCATGAAGAGTGACCAAGGAAGTGTGGAGAGAAGTGCTAGACTAGTCCCGGATCCCAAGGTCTTATTGAAGTGTGCACGTGCCGACAGAAGGTACCCATCCCTCCCCCTTAGTGGAAGCTTGGTGCAAGGTGTGCACAAGTGCAAGCTTGGAGAAGGTGGAGGTTTGGTGCAGAGGAAGCCGGCAGCAACAAGTCCCTTGGGTATTTGGTATTTTGTAATTGAGCACTCTGTGGGATTTTTGCATAGAAGCCTTGGATTGTATTGTGCTTCAACATTGTATTTGTCTTATTATAATCAATCGATAGAGGCTTCTAGTCTGTATCTTTCTTCTTGCCTTTCCCTTTTCTCCTACAAACACTCAAATCCCTTCTTGTCCGAGAATCCCCCAACAAAATTTGGCACGCACGGTGGGACCTCCAAAGAGATTTGAGTTTAGGAGAAACCAAGTGCAAAGTACAGAAGAGGTCAAGTGTCAACAGTACTATAGTGCAACTTCATTAACCAAAATGTAAATATTCTTATCAAGTGTCTCATATTAAGTGGACTATGAACAGCTCATGACCGCAACCTGGTCCCAAACATTGAGGGTCACCTGCAAGCAAACAAGAAGGAAGGTTGTTAGAAGATCCTCTAGTCCATTATCTTCAACCTCATCAGTAAAGAGCATGGCGGGACAGGTAGACTTGGAAACCTTACTCTCAAGATTAAATATAAAATTTCCTTCTTTCAAAGGCCTAGCTCAGGAGGATCCAGACGAGCATATTAGAAGGTTTTTGGCACTATGCAAGACTAGAGGCTTAGTGGGCAAGGAGGATGCCTTTTTTATACTCTTCCTTGCCACATTAGAAGGATTAGCAGATAAATGGTTCAGCTAGTTTGTTGAGAACCATTTTACAACTTGGGCTTTGATGAAAGATGCATTCAAAAATCAATTCCAGCATGGAAATACTGCAGAGATCATCATAGAAGAATTAGAAAATTTGAGATTGGGTCTAGGTGAAAAGTTCCCACAATTTGTGACTAGGGCCAAGGTGCTAATAGCTAAATTGCCAGATCCACCACATGATTTTTTTGTTAAGAAATGGTTAGCTAAGCCACTTCCAGTGGCCACCCAATGCAAAATCAAGGAATTAGTGTTGCCTATAGCCTCCATAGAGGAGTTCATCAAACACGACTGGAGTAGATAAGGCAACAGTATGGAGCAACTTCTTCTCAACTACAATATTCCACAGAAATGGAGGATCCAGTAATCCAGCTAAGGAAGGAGCTGGAGGGCTTAAAAAGGAATAAGCCCCACAAAGAGGAGGAGAATGTTGTTACTCAGTTGAGAAGGGAGATTGAAGCATTAAAGCTCCAAAAGGAGGAGGAGGCCCAAGCAGAGGAATTGGCCCAACTGCAACAAGAGCTGTAGGAACTCAAAGGGGGTGGCATCAAGAGTGGACTTTGGTGTACCATGTGCAGTAACCAAGGGCATATAGTAAGTGAATGTCCTCTATTAAGTGTGACTTGCCAATTATGCAGGAAAGTTGGTCATGAGGCCCAGGAATGTCAATCAAGAGGAATGCCTACAAGTTAAAAACATATTGGACACAAGGAGGACCCCTACCACCAGCAAATGTGATGGCAGTTGCACCCAATCAAGGTAACAATTACAACCCTAGACAGAGCGATAACTTTGGAAATGAGCCAAGGAGGCCAATTATTTGTTTCAGATGTGGAGAATGTGGGCACTATCAAAGTAGGTGCACTCTACCAAAAAATGCCCCTCCTTGCAGGAACTGCCCAGAGGCCAGAGACCACTATACTAATTGTTGTCCTAAGAACCAAGCATCTTCATTTGGGCCCCACATTCAAATGATTTTTTTATGCAAAGAAGAAAGGATGGATCAAGTCCATGTGCCATCTCCATCTACCAGGGTGGTGTAGCTAGAAGAAATTGAATCTTTTACAGTGTAGACAAGAAGCAAGGGGAAGGCTCAAGTGGAAATAGGTCAAGAATCAATGATTAATGGATTAAACAAAGACAAAGGTGTTTCTAGGAACAAAGCCACCACATGTGCAGACACAAGGCAAAAAGAAAATTTCATAGTACTAGTGATGCCATTGGACATGCATTCAAAAGGGCTCATGAGGAGTTTGATAAGTCAAAGGGAGCCCAGGCTCTTAAGGAATCAGAAGCTTCCAGACTACTCAAGTCCATGAAAAAAGAGGTTAGTATTTTTTATTTAATGAAGATGGATGGGAAGCTCAGGTCAAAACTCTTGCAAATAATTGATGAAATGTCTACAACAAGTCTTGTGGCAAAGGTTGTTGTTATGCATAAAGATAAAAGTGTAGGGGAAGCACCCCTCACAGATTACAAGAGCCCTCGGCTAACAGTCTCCATTAAAGGTCATGAGTTTCAAGGAGTTATTGTGGATGGTGGTTCTGGCATTAACTTGATGCCTGAATATACCATGAAAAAGATTGGTTCAATGAGGACAGATTCTATTCAAGGTTTTAGGTACTTTGTTATGTTTAATGATGATTTCTCAAGGCATTCATGGATTTATGGTCTTAAACTGAAGTCAAAGGTTTTTCCCACTTTCAAGAAGTTCATAGCTATGGTTGAAAATGAAAGTCAATAGAAGATCCAGATTTTGAGAAGTGATAGAGGAGGAGAGTACATGTCAAAAGACTTTAAGTCTTTTCTTGAGTACAAAGGTGTTTCTCATCAACTCACTATTGCTTACATCCTAGAACAGAATAGTGTTGTAGAGAGAAAGAATAGGATACTTGTTGAGACGATGCATAGTATGATGCCATCCAAAAGACTTTCTCCCAAGTTTTGGTTTGATGCAGTACATACAACTAATCACATTCTCAATAGATCTTCCATAAAAGCTTTGAAGGTCATTACACCTTATGAAGATTTTCATGGCAAGAAGCCCAATGTGAGTTGCATCAAAGTTTTTGGTTCCCCAGCTTATGTTCACATTGAGAAGAAGGATCATGGTAAGCTTGATGTAAAAGCCATTAAAGTGGTCTTTATTGGTTATGTAGTTTAAAGCAAAGGATATAGATTCTATGTTCCAGATACACGTGACATTCTACTCTCATGCAATGCATATATTGCAGAAAGATATATTTATGATAAGGAGGAAGAGACTCTAGATTTCAAGCATATAACTGTGCACTTTTTGGAAGGAATTTGGATTCTTATATTCAACAATACAAGGGGTTGGTGAACCTACTCAGACCCTAAGAGATGCAGGTGAAGAGATAATTGCATTACCTACATCAGTACCTAGTCCATCCATAGTACCTCTTGATGTTTCGACTTATGAAGTTGGAGAAGGTTTGTGAGTTCCAAAAGAAAGAGATGCTTAAGAACCAAAAAGGATACCACCACTTTTCAAGGATACGCCAAAGTGGTTATATCAAACCTCAAAGGATAGTGATATAAAAGAGTACACTCAAAGAACTAGAAGTAGAAGACAACAAGGAGATCATGTAAAGTATATAGAACATTTTGAGAGTCATAATATTTTAGCTCTTTTAGTTGAGAATGAACCAGCTAGTGTTCAAGATGCAGTACAAAGAGATGCAATTATCATAGGTCCCAAAGATTCAGATCTTCAATTGTTTAAAGGACAACTTTAGCATACATTTGATGTAAATGACTTAGGTATTTTACATTATTGTCTTGGGATTGATTTCAAGTATAGAGATGAGTGTATCTACATGACATAGCAAAAATACATTGAGAAATTATTGGAAATGTTTGAGATAATAGATTCCAGGCCTATGTAGACACCAATGGATATCAATGTGTCATTACAGCCACAAGCAAATTCAGTTTCATTTGATGCTACATTATATAGTCAAGCAGTTGCTTGCTTGATATATCTATGTAATACACATCTAGATATTCAGTTTGCAATTTCTCAAGTATCCAAGTTCATGCACAGTTAGCTCAAAATTCAATGGAAATCAGTTAAGAGATATTTGCAAATATCAAAAATTTTGCAAGTTATTAAACCTTGTACCATTATGACATTGAAGGGGAGGATTGTTGGAAATAATTTCCTAATAGTGAAACATGGCAGCCATATAATGCTATATCATAGAACTCTCTATATCAAAATCACACGGCAACATGGATAGGTTAAACGCACTAAAAATGCCTCACATAGGCTTGGGTTCAATCCTGAATTGGTGCAGTAGTGATAGTCTTTTACATAAAAGATACGGATGACATTTTTTCTTTCCCCCTCGAACAACAATGACCAAAACTTTTAAGATTTGAAGCAATCATTTTATACTTTATATATGTATGTATGTATGTATGTATCTATATATATATATATATATATATATATATATATATATATATATATATATATATATATATATATATATATATATATATATATATATATATATATATATATATATATATATATAGATACATACATACATACATACATATATATATATATATATAGAGAGAGAGAGAGAGAGAGAGAACAAATCATGGTTTGATGATGATAGGAAAGTGAAGTTGCCTTATGACTTGGATTAAGACTTTCCACGACTTCAAATCCGAATATAGAGGTTTTGCTAATGCAACTCAAGAAATCATGTGGTTAAAATCTTTATATACAGATCTTGGACTTCATTCTTCAACACCTCGCATTTTTTGTGACAACACAAGCTCACTACATCTTGCAGCTAATCTGGTATACCATGCTAGAACCAAGCATATTGAAGTCCACTAACACTATGTAAGGGAGAAGCTAATGAGCAAGGATATTCAACTATCCTATGTCTCTACAAATATGCAATGTGCAGACATGTTGACTAAAGCTCTTGATGGTACAAAATTGAGTAGATTTAGGTTGATGATTGGCTTGCAAGAAATCAAGGACAGTTGAATACTTATTTGGAGGCCAAGCATCTTAGGCTTGAGAGGGAGATGTTGGTGCATTTTACCCAAGCCTACATTCTTGATATGATTTGATTTATGTTCATTTGTAGTCATATGTGTAGACATACGAACACCTCTTGTAAAAGAGTATATTTTATCACTTGTAATTGTGAAAGAAAAAATGGCTTAAGGCATCCATGACATTAAAAGGAAACTTGTGGCTCTAGATACCTAAAACCATGAATCCATTGGCTGAGACAATATCTCCTAATTCTTAGCATCACTTTTAAGTGAAGTTACTTGAATTCAAATTCAAAACTACCTCCCAAAGTAGCTATAAAAAGAGCTAGAATGAAGTCACCATTGTGACACCTCTCTGGTTACTAAACACTCAATCTATATTGCTCAAGATATCAACTCAAAGGATCCATAAACTTTTGAAGAAGCAAACAAGAAATCAGAGTGGAAAGAAGCTATGGAGGAAGAGATACAAGCACTCCAAGAGAATTATACTTGGGGCCTAGTTCCCAAGAAAGAATCCATGAAGATCATTGGATCTAGGTGCATCTATAAGGTAAAAAAGAATTCAAATGGTTTAATAAACAGGTACAAAGCAAGGCTTGTGGCTAAAGGGTTTGCTTAGACCCAAGGATATCATTATGAGGAGACCTTCTCTCCTGTGGCAAAGATGCCAACAATCAGAGTTCTCATGAGCATAGCTGCTTCAAGGAATTGGAACATCTATTAGTTTTATGTAAAAAGTGCATTCTTAAATGGATGGATTTTAGAGGAGGTGTACATGGCACAACCTCCTCGATTTGTTGATAAGACACACCTTGAGTATGTATGCAAACTCAGCAAGGCTCTCTATGGACTCAAGCGAGCTCCTAGAGCTTGGAACCATAGACTTGTTACATTCTTGCAAGACAAAGGATTCAAATTGAACAAAGTTGATTCTTCACTTTTCATTAAGAAGAATAACTCTGAAGTTATATATTTATGTGTGTATGTAGATGATATCATTCTTACGTGTAATGATGTAGATGGAATTAGGAAAATCAAAGCCCAAATGAAAGAAGAATTCAAGATAAGTGATCTTGGATTGCTCACTTACTTTCTTGGATTGGAAGTTGTCTATATAGATCAAGGAATGTTCCTTACACAAAGGAAGTACATTAAAGCTATGATTACAAAGTTCAAAATGCAGGACACAAAGGTTGCGGGTACTCCCATGGAGGTCAATCACAAGTTAAGTGCTCATGAAGGAGAACCAATTGAAGATATTAGAAGCTACCAAAGTCTAGTTGGAAGCTTGAACTATGCCACCCTAACTAGGGTAGATATCTGCTATGGAGTAAGTGTCCTTAGCCAATTCATGAACACTCCTACAAAGCCTCACATGGATGCAGCCAAAAGGATATTGAAGTATCTAAAGGAAACAGTCAATGAGGGCCTACATTATCCTTATACATTTGATTTAAATGTAAAGCTCTTAACTAATGCAGATTGGGCAGGATCAAAAGATTGTAGGAGAAACACATATGGATATTTATCTTTTGCAGGTACAAAGCTCATTTCTTGTTCTTCAAAGAAACAACCTATTGTAGCTCTTTCCTCAACTAAAGCTGAATACATAGGATTGACAAATGCAACTAAATAGGCAATGTGGATCAAGACCCTATACACAGATTTAGGGTTGGATTTTGGCACTCCATTTATATTTGGAGACAATATGAGTTCACTACATTTAGTTGTCAATCCTATCTTCCATGCTAGGACCAAGCATATAGAAGTTCATTATCACTTTGTTAGAGAAAAAATTGCCAGCAAAGAGATGCAATTGTCTTATGTATCTACACATATGCAATGTGCAAACATGATGACTAAATCACTTGATGGAAGCAAGCTCAACATGTTCAAATCAATGATTGGTTTGCAAGAGATACATATGGAATGAAGACTCAAGCATCTTAGGCTTGCGGGGAGCTATTGGTACATTTGACAAGCCTTGATGTTTGACCAAATATCAAGGTTTACTTCATAACTTGATGAGTGACTACCCATAAGTCACATATGAACACCTCTTGTAAAAGCCATGAGTTTAACACTCAAGATAAATGTAAAAAGAAAGGATTGAGAGAATCTCGTGACTTTAAAAGATGCATTTCATACCCACCTAGTAGTTAGAATCAAATCAATCAAGATCTTAAGTGGTAGATTCAAAATTCAAATTATATCACATCTATAAAAGAACATGACTTTTAGTTGCAGGCAGAATAGCATGAAGGACACATTGAGCTTCAATATTGTGGCTACACTAAGCCCACACATGTATGAGTAAGCCCACATCATCTCCTTTGTATCATACATTCATAATCTTATACATTAGATTCAGTTAGTGCAAGCTACTTGATGTCTACTGTTGTCTACTGCTAAGTGTTCATTTCATTGAATTTGTTTTGAGCCCTTTTCTATGAACACTTATCCAATTGATGTGATTCAACTTGGGATATGTAGCTTAGAACTTTTAGTTTTCAGCTATCAATTTTCATATCATGTTATTCACTACATTGTGAGATACGTTCTCTCACACTTATCCAATTGATGTGATTCAACTTGGGATATGTAGCTTAGAACTTTTAGTTCTCAGCTATCAATTTTCATATCATGTTATTTAGTACGTTGTGAGATAAGTTCTCTGCAAGTCACCTATGTCCGCTACCAGTCATCTTCCTAAAAAGTCAGGATTACACCCCTAACTTCTTAATATGATTTCTCATTTAATACTCATCCTAAATTAGTGCAATAACTTCCTATAGCAAGCTTAGGAATTCAATTAACTATCTCTAAAATCTTTTGGGTAAATTGCAATCAATGAGTGAATACTGATTGATTTCTTGAGAAGAACCAAGTCCCAAAATAGCAAGTTTTTGGAATTCTTCAATCTTGAAAGTTATGTGTTTCGACATAAGTATTGGAAGGTGATGCTCCAAGGTACATTATGGATCCAAATGCATATTTGGGAAGCTACAGGTTTTTACTAAGGTACTTTGAAGCTACATGTGCAGGTGTCGAGCAAGATTCGTGCACCACCACCTCATCTTTGGAGTGTATCAGACACACACATACACACACATAGAGACACACATACACACACACACATATATATATAGGG
Source organism: Ceratopteris richardii (assembly GCA_020310875.1). Lineage (NCBI taxonomy): Eukaryota > Viridiplantae > Streptophyta > Polypodiopsida > Polypodiales > Pteridaceae > Ceratopteris > Ceratopteris richardii. The sequence continues at coordinate 89,618,389 of CM035429.1, forward strand.
ACACACACATAGAGACACACATGCACATACACACACATACATACATATGCATATGCATACATATATACATACATGCATAAACATATATACACATCCACATACACATATACTCAAATACACACACATATACATACATATATATATAGATACACACACATATATATACACACACATGCACATACATATACACATGCATACACACATACATACACATATGCATACATACATACACATGCATATGCATATATATACATACATACACACATACATATACATATTCACATATGCACACACACACATACACACACACACACATATATATATATATATATATATATATATATATATATATATATATATATATATATATTTCTAATCCATTTTGTTTTATATGTACAGATATTATGGATCGTACTAGAGAGAGAAAGGTGAAACTTACTCTCATAAATAATCTTATGAGAAGGAAAGTTTTGCCTAATTCCTTAGGGTGTGTCATGCATGAGTATGCAGACATACCCGATGAGGAATTAGACTTTACCATACACATGCTTATCTAGCACCCAGAGGAAGGCTCCTTTGTGGCTCCATTTGCATGAAGAGATTTATTTGCCCATAGGTATGTTTTTTTCATAAATTAATACTTTTAATGATATTATAACACATGTTTTTTATTCATTTTTATGTATTTATTTTCAGGACACCTATACCGATTCGAGCTCATGCTAGCACAGTAGAGGTGCATATGAGGACTTCATAGGTAGCCTAGGGCTAGAATGCGACATAGAACCTGAGGGAAATATAGTATATATGAGGCATGGGTTGGAGTTTAAAAGAAAAATGAGAGCTTTATGTGGCTCCTACCTTCATTTCGTTCACTTCAAATGGAAGTATAAGTTTACATATAAATTGAGATAAATATTTTATGTTTTACTTATATGATTTTTTTCTTTTGTAGTGAGTTTGATGAGAGAGACACAAAGTATGTACTTAGTTCATCGGAGATAGAATTTGGCACTGGGTGGTCACATAAATGGTGTTTGAAAGAGATGTAGATACTTATGGCACATCATCGTGATAATGCACGGTATGCATTGCTTTTATTTGTAATATTTATGTGTGTATCTATATAAATAACACATAGAATATAGTAAATCAACTTGAGTCTTGAGTTTGTCGTGTTTGTCATATCGTTGAAGTATTTATACACATTGCATCTAGTCCCCCCACCACCTACTAGAGAGATGTCTCTCCTTCCAACCTTATGCCTCTATATATAGCTACTCCAATCAACGAGGACCATAATACATATAAAGATATATACAGATCATGCGTATACACACACATATATATAACACATATTTAAATACATACACATCACACATACATGCCTACATGCACACATATATACATATACATGGATACACAACTATAAACACACTTTGCATATATCACACTTTGCGTATATCACACAAATGCGCATGCATACATACATGTGTGTATACTAACACATGCATATACATACATACATATGAAACACACATATATGCATACTAACACATCTATATATATAACACACATGAATACACATACATATATATATACACACATATATATACATATATGAGAGGAATTTCGTTCTCAAAAATAGAGCTATATATAAAATTTTAGGGATACCCCCGAGCTTCATGTTCTAACTTAAAAGAACATGTTTTCATCTCTATGGTGGGATTCACCTATATTCTAGTTGAGTAAAGGAGAACCAATTGTCTGATACCCATTCAAATGATTCACGTTAACAATCGATAATGATCCCTTTTTAATGGGAAATTTCTACATTCATACTGCACTCAAAATCAATCAACCTTCAAAATAACCTATAAAAATAAAAAAAACAAAATTTATTTATTATGTGCTTGAAAACATATTGAACTATATCATAAAAAATAGATTCTTTTTTTACTTGTTTGCATCTCTTTTATTGAAAGTATCCAAGGAGCAGGTGCATAAGTCAATTTCTATCAAAAATTGGACATAACAAGTCCATCTTGATGCTATTATCTCAACAAGTTGATTTCTGTCTCTCAACAAGTTCCTCTTGACGTAATTGTCTTCATGCAAACATCTCATCAAGTTGAATGCATGGCATCCAAGACAATGCATATCAGCTAACAGAAGGTTCTTGTTGTATCAATACAATACAAATTCCTAAAGATGGTCTATGGATCTATGAAATATATCATCTTGTATATCGAGAGCCCAAAACAAAGATGAAGTCGAACTTTGTACCAAGCTTTAAGCATCAATAAGCATATGATGATAGTGAGATACCATACATTTTGCTTCCTAAGAGGACTGGATCATGATGGGTCATACGACGAACAAAAAGGGTGCATCATTGCATTTTAGAAAGCATTTAGATTCACAAGAGAAAGGTGGATCAATGCTTTCAAAATTGAGTAGAGGTGAGGAAGAACATGATAGGCCTATTTATATTAAGAAGAAAAGTGGATGAGATTGTACAGCTTGAAGAGAAAATAGAGTCATTATAGATGAAAGTTGACGATTTATATGGAATTAACACATCAAATAGATTTGAAGAGATTCAATGCAATTCGATGTGTTAATTCCATGTAAATCCTAAGCTTACACGTGCAATGACTTTATTTCCCCTTTAAGCATAGCAAAAGACAATACGCTCTGCGCAAAAAAATCGAGTACATATGATGTGTACTCTAATGACAACCAAAACATGATTTCATAAAGCAAAATACTATTGGACACAAAAAAGATGATTAGGATGAGCCATGAACCATGTACCAAAAATCTTTATATTCCATAAATGAAGCATGTACAAGAGTGTGACAAACCACTGCCATATATGAGTCAAATACAAAATGTGGCAAAGCACTTCCATATAGGAACCAAATACAAAATTCTGGTGCACCACTCTCATATATGAGCCAAATACAAAATTGTGACACAGCACTGTCATACACATGCCCAAAAGGATCAAAGCATCTATATCAGTAGTCCTACAACAAAAAACATTCATAAAATGAGACAAATTGACATGATATTTACAAAAAACAACTAAAAACAACAAACCAAGTTTATAAGTTCATCATCTCATCATAGAAGCTCCCATGAAACGACCATACTGCATCCCTCCAAGTCCTCCAATAGTGCAAACAATCCATGACAATATCCATAAGCCTCCTCAATTCGTGTTGGAGGATGACCCACTACCAACTCCTACAACAAATAAGCAAAACATTAGATCAACATACATGATGTGCTTGTTGGTGCAAACATCAAGCCTACACATTTGGCTAGAGGGTATGTGCAATTGAAGCTCCATGGAAACCATTGCTGGGAAGCTTTTATCTTTTACCATTTGTAAAAGTCAATTTGACTTGGAAGAATATTTGTAATCACCACTAAATTGTGGAGTTTGTTAGTTGGAAAAGTCACGAATCTACTTGAGAGAATATCTCCTAGATTGGAGGACCACTTTTTAGTGAGAGCCAATGGAGAATTCAAATTCAAATTTCAAATGTATCCTCTATAAAAGATGACTAAAAAAACTCACGGCTATGTGACTCCATTTTCCGAGTTCTCCCTGACCACATTGTAAGAGAGTAAGGCTTACATCATAGCCTATACTACTCATTATCATTAGGTTTTGATTATCATGCCTATGATCTTGTACAACATTGTCTTCTAATACAATAGATCAATACTTATCATCTATGGTCTCTCTATCATAGTAACTCAGAACAATCATTTTGTATTGCTCATATCTCCGTCATTTCTTTACCATTTTTAAATTTCTATAACTTGTTGGAATCAGCTCCAAGTCCTCTACATGCTCACAAATTTTGAAGATAATCCACTTAGCCAATTTGGAGAAAAGCATGTCGAAGCACTCACTCGTCAAACTCTGTAGAGCTCCTAAAAGATCGAGGGTAATGATTTGATTGCTAAATTGATTTCTCTGTGTATAGTACATCATTTTAAGTGATTCCACTTGGAATCATTAGCTCATTAGGCTAATTTGATATCCCCAAAAGGAAGTTTTCCTAATTCCTATTGTAGTAGAAGCACTGAGCATAACAAGCAGCAGGTGTGTGAACAAAAATACAAGGTTTTCATTAATCCTTCAACTTGGAAGTAGTCTGTTTTGGTTCAATCATTTCTCACATCATTTCCAAAGTACATAGGCACTTCCATAGTGTCATTGGAAAGCTAAGAGGGCCTACAACTAAACTCTAAAGCAGAAAGGGGCTGGTACAAAGGAGGATTTGGCAGTACCTACTAATCTTGAAGTGTCCATCCATCTTTCCCAATAATGCTTAACACAAATAAACTCAATATACCAAATGATACTTACAACCTCGTGACGCATAATGTCATATCCGCCGCTACCCAAATGTGATGGTTTGATCGTATATAGATGTGTGGTTGTTGCATCTCACTGCTAGCGATATCGGTATGAATCTGCTTCTACTCGTTACGAATCATATCCCACTCCTCAATATCTAACCATAGATGCTTTGGTAAGCTTGCTCTGAAAGCATCACGAGCCTGAGATTGTTGATGGCACATAACCTCATGTACTATGTGTTAAATCCACCTGAGCCGACAATAGGATGCCCATGTTTTGGCTAGAACTCCTGACATATCATCTCTATGATATAATTTTTACGATTTTAATCCTATTCACTCCATTTCAATATGACAGAGTGTCCAAACTGTATGCAGCAAACCTATCGTATACATTGATGCATGGCTGTTTTTATCGCATCCATCCCCGGAGATCCATCACACATACTATACACCTTGGAGTCATCATGATCATGAGCACCCCAAGGTGTACGTGGTGTTCCACATGGCATACCATATGGCATACCTACATCTGAGGTACACTCTAGGAGTAGAAGTGGGCGACAAAACATTGTCTCACTGCCTCCACAACATCCGCCTCCTCCAAAGCCAGCTTTAGATCCACTCCTCGAACCTCCTTCAGAGCATGACCTCGACCTACGGGATGGGCCAGCACCTCTATTGCACTGAGGTGTCAAACGCATATTTCTACTACTAGAGCCACTAGGGGATGGTTGAGAATGTGGTTTTGGTGGAGTCATAAAGCTAGGATACGTACCTTCGATGGGAGTAGTCCTGCCCTCAAGAGTGACACTGGCAGGAGTGACATTGGCGAGAGTGACATCGATGGGAGTGAGGCCATAAGGAGTGAGACTCGGGGGAGTGCTACCACGAGTGATCCAGTACTGTGATGCTATAGAAATATACATGGGAGGCACCTGAGATATAAATTCCAAGAATTGCTCCTCTCTCATGGAATGTGGAGTGAGTGGAGGATTTTCTCCCATCATGCTCTATGAAAAAAGAACTCAAATGATTAGCATACGATAATAAAGGTAATATAGAGACATAGTAGTGTACAAAATAACATAGCAAACAAAATAAACACAAATTATTACGTACAAGTGTTTGATTTAAAAATCCTCTATTCTAGCATCCTCTTGAAGATCTGATGCACAAAGGATATCTATCTCTACATTGGTGACTTCTAGATCTCTTGGTATGCTAGCTTCTTCTTGATCATCATTTGTTGCTTCGTCATGTATCTCATCTTCTTCAAAGACCTCTTCATCTCAGACAATGATCTCTTCCTCCTCGACTACGGAATAAATCTCAGAGTCCACTATAGATGGACTTTCTTCTACATGTATGTTCTCACAAATTTATCTACTATGTGGAGAGACTTGTAAAACAAATAGGCACTATGGTTCTTTCGAATTTGGCATAAAAACAACTTGCTCACAGTGCTCGGGAAGTACAAATGTATCTCTTTCATCCATCCATAACTTTGTGGAGTTGACTTGAAGCAAACCACTCTTATCCCGCTCCACTATTGTGTTTCTTCCAGAGGTGACTACTTTGAACCATTTCATATCAAAAACAAAGTAATCGAAATTCTTGAAGGATAGCTTCAACATATCTTGAATCACTCCATAATAATCTAGTTGGCCTTCTTGAGCATTGTCGTCTCTTGCATTAGCTCTACTTTTTTGGAAAAAGTTCACCATCACCCCACTATAAAGTAGACCTATTTTCATTGATTCGTGCGATTCAAAAGTGGTGTCCATGAGACCATAGTTCACCGTATTTAGAACACTCCCAATCACATCCCTTTGCAAGTTCTTCTTTTCTTCAGAGATATCTTCACGTGCTGCCTTTGTTTGTGAAACCACTGTATCTAGCCATCTGCTCCTTGGAAAGGGTGGAAGAGGTCCAAGAATTTCTGGAAGGGGCAAAAATCAAGTGAAACGATCATTTCAAAAATGAGCTTTTTCCTTTGTGTTTGTCTCCTTGACAAGCTCATACCTTTCTAACCACTTCTGCATAGGCTCTGAGCTAATGATGCAAAACTTCATTGCCTTCTCTCTGAAAGCTGCATCCATTTTTCTTTGCATCCCTTTACCTTAAGGTTCATCACCTACGAGATGAACATCTTCGTCATCACTCCGTAAGCGAGGCATTTTTGGGTCCAACATGCATAGAAACTCAGTTATGAATACAACATACTCTTGTACAAGCCAACCCTCTGCCATGCTACCCTCTGGACGTGCTCTTTGCCAAACAAACCCTTTTTAATGTCTTCATAAAGCGCTCTAAGAAGAACATCCATCGACTATGGACAGTTCTTGCTATTGCAACTTCATCTACCACATGAACCAATAAATGAAGCGGAATTGTGAGAATACTTGTGGGAAAGTGTTTCTCTACCATACAGACAATCTCTATAGCATTAAGTTTCACACTCTCTATGCTATCTCTATTTATCTCTTTAGAAGAGATCCACCGTATTAGGGAATTGATTTTATAAATGGTTGTTCGCACATCCTTCAAAAGACAATCTTTTAAATCTACAAGGAGCACAAACTCTAAAAGTTTATGCCAATCATGAGACTTGAGCCCTCCAAGATCGTCGTTTCGTGTGAAGGTAGTCTTTAGACACCTCATGCACCCAGTAGATATCCGAAACTCTAAAATCATCTTCTTCACTTGTTTCTCTTCCATCCTGCGAAGCACCCAAGGAGCTCTTGGTAATGACATTGTTTGGTTGGGCTTAGTAATTGCCCACAACTCTTGCATATGACCTCACTCTTCCAAGTCCTCCCTTTGTGCTTTTCTTTCTTTCTTTTTGATCAAAGTCTTCCAGAGAGTCTCTCCCATATTCTTGAAAATATGCATTAGTTCTACCAAATGATTGATCAATAACTCACTCCAATAAGAGAGTGAGTGAAAGATCGACAACCATTTCATGCCAATGAGTGGTGTTTTTGAATCCCATAGTTGTTTCCAATCGCTAGCTTTCATTTAGTGTTGCCCTTATTGACCAATTTCCCCTTCATGTAAAACATGTCCATTAGCCAAATATCTATGATGTGCTTCATAGAATATTTTCCAAAGTGCTTTGGAATAGCATGCTTCGAGTCGTGGTCCACATATATAGGGGACAAACATGGTAACATGAAATTGATAAAGCTAAACATTCATCATAACCAAGCCAATCATGCATCATCCACATAAGTATTGCTTGCACTCGCATGTGTCATCTTCTTATAGGTTGATACATTTCGTGCATAGTAATCCCATCCCATAAAGTGCAGAGCTCTTCCGCAAGTGGAGCAAGATATACATCCATGTTTTTTACCTTATACTTATCTGGCACAATAAGAGCTAATCAAATATGGCCCTTCTTTGTGGCCAACCATGGTGGGATGTTATAATTGACCAAACATACAGGCCATGTGCTCCGCAGAGCTGTGTAAACCAAATGGATTTACTCCATCCATAGCGAAGCTTAGATGACAGTTTCGAGGCTCACTAGCAAACTCTATCCACTTACTATCTATGTGTTTCCAAGCATCAGAGTCAGCAAGCACTTGCATTACACCATCTGTAGACCTACTCTTTACATGCCATGACATTAACTCAACTATGGATTTTCATCTAAAGATTCTCTGAATTCTTGTAATGATAGGAAGTGGCAAAGAACCTTTGCGAGGATTGCTTTGCCCACAAGGTCTTCTCTAAACCTATTTTCTCCACACTTTGGACATATGTGGAGATGCTCATACTCGTTTCAAAAGTGGATGCAATCATTTGGGCAAGCATGAATCTTAGTGTATTCAATTCCAATGGATTGTAAAAAAATTTTTTGCATCTCCACATGTTGGAGGCATGTCATTGCCATCTGGTGAAAACTGACCTTTAAGAAGCCGTCAATAAGCAATTAGAACGATATTAGTAAATAAAGTTATTCTGATCCAACAATGAAAGTTTATTTCAAATCCACTTACCTGAACAATTCAGAGACACTACTATCTGACCATCCATAAATGGATTGCAGATTGAGCCTTGTGAGTGACGCACATAGTTCATATCTTTGCCCTAGTGTATAGTGGTAAACGGGCTAGTCTTCACATGTTCTCATTTTCTTCATCAGCTTCTGATGGTGGAAATTTTGTTGTGTCCATGAAACCCACGACATTTTCTCCACCATCGTGATCTTTGTCCATCTCATAAAATGCTTCAAGCATTTCTTCCATGTGTTCATTCTGCATAATGCTACTAGTACCTTGTACTTAGACCTCCCTCTTTGTTCTCTTCTATCCGCAAGAGGTTATCAGTGCAATGTTGTTTGGGTCCACCTGCTCACCAAGGGGACCATGCAAATGGTAGCATAGGTTTTGTAGTCGACTTTTATCAAAGGATCCATATTCTCTAACATGTGCAGTACAAATTCATCATTTTTGATAAATTTGATAATTGCATAAAGCAAAATACTATCGGACACAAAAGAGATGATCGGAATGAACCGTGCACCATGAACCATGTACAAAAAAAGTTATATATTTCATAAATGAAGCATGTACAAGAGTGTGGCAAACCACTGTCATATATGAGGAAAATACAAAATGTGGCAAAGCACTGCCATATGAAAATCAAATACAAAATTTATGGTGCACCACTACCATATATGAGCCAAATAAAAAATTGTGGCACACCACTATCATACACATGCACAGAAGGATCGAAACATACATATTAGCTGTCCTGCAACAAAGAACATTCATGAAATGAGATAAATTCACATGAAATTATAAACAACAAGTAAAACCAGGTTTCTAAATTCATCACCTCATCGCAAATGCCCCCAGGAAACAATCGCACCAGGTCCCTCCAAGTCCTCCAATAGTGCAATCAATCCATGATGATATCCGTAAGCCTTCTCCATTCATGTTGGAGGACGACCCATTGCCAGCTCCTGCAACAAATATAGAAAATGTTATATGAACATACATGACATGCTTAACACAAACAAATTCAATAAACCAAATGGTACTTATAAATTCGTGATGGATAGTGTCATATCCGCCGCTGCCCAAATGTGACGGTCCAACCTTATCTAAATGTGTGGATGTGGCATCTCGCTGTTGGCGATATCAATCAGGATTCTGCTGCTGCTCATCGCAAATCATATCCCATTCCTCAGTTCTACTTTTTTGAAAAAAGTTCATCATCACCCCACTATCAAAAGTAGACATATTTTTATTGATTCATGCGATCAAAAAGTGTCGTCCACGAGACCATAGTGCACTTTATTTAGAATACTCCCAATCACATCCCTTTGCAAGTTCTTCTTCTTCTTCAAAGATATCTTCACCCACTGCCTTTGCTTGTGAAACCGCTGTATCTAGCCATCTCTTTGAAAGCTGCATCCATTTTTCTTTGCATCCCTTTACCTTGCGGTTCATCACCTACGAGATGAACATCTTCATCATCGCTCCATAAGCAAGGCATTTATGGATCCGACATATGTAGAAACTCAGTTATGAATACAAGAGACTCTTATATGAGCCATCCCTCTGCCATGCTACCCTCTGGACGTGCTCTCTGTCGAACAAACCCTTTTGATGTCTTCATAAAGTGCTCAAAGAAGAACATCCATAGAATATGGATAGTTCTTGCTATTGCAACTTCATCTACCACATAAACCAGTAAATGAAGCTGAATAGTGAGAATAATTGCGGGAAAGTATTTCTCTACCATACAAATAACCTTGATAGCATTGAGTTTCGCACTCTCTATGCTATCTCTATTTATCTCTTTAGAAGAGATCTTCCATACCAAGGAATTAATTTTATAAATGGTTGTTCGCACATCCTTTGAAAGACAATATTTTAAAGCTACAAGGAGCATAAACTGTAAAAACTTGTGCCAATCATGAGACTTGAGCCCTCCAAGATCTTTGTTTCGTGTAAAAGCAGTCTTTAGACACCTCATGCATCTAGTAGGTGTCAAAAACTTTGAAATTATCTTCTTCACTTGTTGCTCTTCCATCTTGCAAAGCACCCAAGGAGCTCTTGGTAACAATATTATTATGTTGGACTTAGTAATTTCCCAACTCTTGCATACAACCTCGCTCTTCTAAGTCCTTCAATTTATGCTTTGCTTTCTTTCTTTTCAATCAAAGTCTTCCAGAGAATCTCTCCCACATTCTTACAAATATGCATCGGGTCTACCAAATAATTTATCAATAACTCGCTCCAATAAGGAATTTCATGAAAGATCGACAACCATTTCATGTGAGCGACTAGTGTTTTTGAATCCCAGAGTTGTTTCCAATCGCTAGCTTTCATTTGGTGTTGCGCTTGTCGACCAATTTTTCCTTCACGTAAAACATGTCCATCAGGCAAATATCTATTATCTCCTTCATAGATAGTTTTGCGCAGTGCTTTGGAATAGCATGCTTTGTGAAGAGATGGATAGGTATGTGCTTGAAGATGAAGAGGTGTTGCAAAATCCTTGATCTACACCAGCCAAATGAACTCCAAGAGTATGTGGTGGGCTCTTTTATCTTGCCAATGGATGGATTAGACACCCTATGTACCTTGAAAGATCACTCTCAAAAAGATAGATCAAAACAGATAAGTTGGAGTTAGCTCAGAGGTGAAGAACTTGCTATTTTGGTTCAAACACCTGTCCAGTGTTTTGCATACTTCTTTGAGCACAGCAGCAATTAGCTTAATTCCTCTTGGGGTTAACTTAAAGAGCTAACTTTCAAGAGTAATCTCATCAAAAATAATGAACCACACACTAAGAATGATGTTTAACAAGTGATGACATCATCTCGATTTTCACAGGCTGCTACAATAATGAGACCAGCGAGCAAAAAATTGAACATAACTCAAGATTTAAGAATCCAATGATTATGACAAGGTGTATGCTTATACTAGATAATATGCACAATTTAACAATCTTTAAATCATTGAATTTGGGTAAGTACACACTGAGAAACAGCTCTGACAAGATGAGTAAAAAAAGTCGGGTACCTGACAGAGAAGTGAAAATGAACAGACAGGGTTTACTTCAACTGAACATAACTGAAGATTGCAATACCCAAATGAAATGAAAATTTATGAACATATAGTAGACTTATAGACCTAACTTTACCAAGTTAAATCACTGAAAACGATGCACCAAGCTCAGAGAAACCATCTCTGCAATCTGACTGAGAGAACTGAGAGATATGGAAGTGAGTAGTACACTTCACAAGAACATGGAAATATCAACTCAAATGATCATGAAAATGAAAGTATATTGATTGTACAATACAATGGACTTACTGATACATATGTGTGCCTTGTAGGATTAGCATCTAGAATAGAACTCATATTGTCACTATAAATAGTTGGAGTTCCAAAATCCAATCCAAGATCTTTGAATAATATCTTCATCCACATAGCTTCTTGTGTAGCTATGGCAAGACCTCTAGATTCAGCTTCAGTAGAAGAGAGAGCAACTGTGGGTTGCTTCTTGGATGACCATGAAATAAGCTTTGAACCTGCAAAGGTAAGATAACCTGAAGTGCTCCTTCTATCTTCCTTGGAGCCAACCCAATCTGCATCAGAAAATAGCTTCAAACCTAAATCAGATACATAAGGATAATAAAATCCTTCATTAATGGTTCCTTTGAGATACTTGAGAATCCTTTTGGCAGCATCCATATGTGGTTTCCTCGGTGTGTGCATAAATTGACTTAGCACACTCACACTGTAACATATATCTACTCTTGTCAATGTGGCATAGTTATATCTACTCTTGTCAATGTGGCATAGTTGAGACTACCCACTAGACTTTGATATGATGTGATGTCCTCTATGAGTTCACCTTCATGTGAGCTCAATTTGTGATTGACCTCCATTGGAGTACCTGCAATCTTACAATCTTGCATCTTGAATTTTTCCAACATGTCCTTAATGTACTTTCTTTGAGTGAGAAACAAACCATGATCTTTGTAGACAACTTCCAAACCTAGGAAGAGGTAAGTGAACCCAAATCACTTATCTTGAACTCTTCTCTCATCTGATCTTTGATCTTCTTCATACCATCTGCATCATTCCCTGTCAATATAATATCATCTACATATACACATACGTAGATGATCTCAGAATTACTCCTTTTAATAAAGAGTGAAGGATCTGGCTTGCTTGGTTGAAAGCCTTTGTCCTGCAAGAATGAAACAAGCGTGAAATTCCAAGCTCTTTGGGCTTGCTTGAGACCATACAATGCTTTGTTAAGTTTACACACATAATCAGGATAAACTTGATTCTCAAAACCAAGTGGTTGTGCCATATATACTTCTTCTGTTATCCAACCATTCAAGAATGCATTCTTTACATCTTGGAAGAGGCAATACTAAGAAAAACCCTAACAGTAGGCATCTTTGCCATAGGAGAGAAGGTCTCCTCATAATCAATTCCCTGAGTTTGTGAAAAGCCTTTTGCTACAAGCCTTGCCTTACACCTATTAATGGAACCATCAGAATTCTTCTTGAGTTTATAGACCCATCTTGAGCCTATTAGAGGGAGATACAAGCTCTTCAATCTCTGCACACAAAACTACAACAGCGTAGAGATACACGTATGACTCTCTTGGACATCCCCAAAAGATCACAACTTCTCTCCTCTTTTTATAGCATGGGGAACTAATCTAAAACCTTCCTAATACATCTAAATTTGTGATAGACACTTGCGTGGAGATATTACATGACTCAAGTGCTCAAATAAGCAAAGTATTGATGGACTTTGAGAACTAGCCACATCGACCTTCCACTAGGACACCACTGTAGCTCCCTTGTGACTCACTAATTTGACTCACCATGTTCTAGAACTCACGTGGTATTTTGGCTATATTTAATGAATAATATGAGCTTTCTTGAAACATTTGAAGACTTCCCAAAGGTATTTACATAATTCAAAACTTGTACCCTACATAAAACAAATGTTCGCAACATGTAGCCTCCTTGATAGTTTGAATGATTGTAGTTGTTGTAGTTGCCATGATAATTGTTGAACCTTCCTCTTGAGTAGCCATAACTTCCTCTATTGTATCCTCTGCCTCTTTGATTCCTCAAATTCTCAAAGCAATTTTCAGTTGTATGATTAGTTAATCCACAAATAGAACATGAGTTGGAGTCTTGGGATCTCCCCCTGCCTTGTCTACCTCCTCTTCCTCTACCTCTGCCATGTCTTCCTCTACCTGCATAGTTAGCTTGATATGTACCTGCTTCATCATTCACTTTCGTTGTCTTTCCTTTGTTATCTTTGGACTTGCTTTTATCAGTGTATAAAGCTGAAGATTGATTACCTTTAGATCTTTCTCCATTTTTGATAATCTTTGCCTCTTGAGTAAGTAGTTGTCCAATGAGTGTATTGAAATCAGGTACATGCATGTCCATGTACAAATCCATAGCTGTGGTGAATGCTTCCCACTTGTCATCTGCCTTCAAGCCATTGATGACCTGCCTTACAATTTTCTCTTCATCTATTACCTCTCCAATGCTTCCCAACTGATATGCTATGTCCTTGAGCTTTGTGACAAAATCATTCACATTTTGTTTGGGAGCCTTCTTGAGAGTTGTGAAATCCAGCCATAGTTGATGCTTCCTAGCTTTGGTACTTGAAGAGAAGAAAGCTTCAAGTGCATCCCACACTTCTTAAGATGTCTTACAACTTGTAATGTGAGGAAACAAAAAATCTGAGATAGAGTTGAGGAGATAAGACCTTGCAAGTGCACCCTTGGAGCACCATGTGCTCAATCTTTCTTGCTCTTCTTGTGTTGGTTGACTTTTGTTCCTGAAACTTGGCATAACTTCATCTCCAGCCACATAACCATATAAACTTCTACCTTGGAGACAAGCTTCCATTCTTAATGACCAAGCTGAGTAGTTACCTCTGTCCAATTTGTCGATTGATGAAAGAAATCCATCTGCCATGTTGTCCATCCTTGCTCTGATACCACTGTGAAGAGATGGATAGGTATGTGCTTGAAGATAAAGAGGTGTTGCAAAATCCTTGATCTACACCAGCCAGAACTCTAGGAGTATGTGGTGGGCCCTTTTAGCTTGCCCATGGATGTATTAGACACCCTATGTACCTTGTAAGATCACTCTCAAAAAGATAGATCAAAACAGATAAGTTGGAGTTAGCTCAGAGGTGAAGAACTTGTTATTTTGGTTCATACACCTGTCCAGTGTTTTGCATACTTCTCTGAGCACAGCAGCAATTAGCTTAATTCCTCTTGGGGAAGTCTATTTAACTTAAAGATTTAACTTTCAAGAGTACTCTCATCAAAAATAATAAACCACACACTGAGAATGATGTTTAACAAGTGATGACATCATCCCGATTTTCACGGGCTGCTACAGTAATGAGACCAGTGAGTAGAAAAATGAACATAACTCAAGATTTAAGAATCCAATGATTATGAAAATGTTTTTGCTTATACTAGACATTATTTGGAATCCAACAAGCTTTAAATCATTGAATTTCGGTAAGTACATGTTGAGAAACAGCTCTTCCAAGATGAGTAAAAAATGTCGGGTACCTAACAGAGAAGTGAAAATGAATAGACATGGTTGACTTCAACTAAACATAACTGAAGATTGCAATACCCAAATGAAATGAAAATTGGTGAGAATATAGTAGACTTATAGAGCTAACTTTACCAACATAAATCACTGAAAATGATGCACCAAGCTCAGAGAAACCATCTCTGCAATCTGACTGAGAAAACTGAGAGATATGGCAGTGAGTAGTACACCACAAGAACATGGAAATATGAACTCAAATGATCATGAAAATGAAAGTATATTGATTGTACAATACAATGGACTTACTGATACATATGTGTTCCTTGTAATCACACCTTGATATGACATAAAGCTCAGCTCTTGGAGGTCTTCACATAACCACGACTAAGACTACCATGTATTGACAAACCTGAACATTCACCATAACTAGGCCAATCATGCATCATGCACATAAGTATGCCTTGTCATGGACAAAGGATTGTGGGGATTAGTGAGTGGCATAGAGCCAAAATGTCATGTACATAATCCACCACTTGAAGTATAGGTCAAGGCACTTAATGAATGAAGAGAAAGGGATAAGAGAGTCATATTCATTCTATCTAAATGCATAAGCAATAATGTGATAGGGCATATACAAGACTTGGACACATCTAGGGAGGTTTGGGAAACCTTTGAGAGATTGTACTCTTCATCCACAAAGGCAAAGAAGATTTATCTCAAGAAGGATCATAATCATCTTAGGAAAGGACCAAGCATTAACCATACACTTTGAAGGTTAAAGAGCTCGCAAATGTCCTAGGCTTAATTGGGAGCCCAATCGAAGATGATGATCTTATTGCACATACTCTCAATGGCTTCAAAGAGGATGAAAGGTGGAAAACACTCACCACATTAGTATATGTGAAGGATTCCCTAGAAGAACTTGATCAATTGGTCACATCGACAGTGAATCAGGAGATGAACCAAGGAGGTTCACAATCAAAGCACAGCCAAGCCCAAGTTTTCTATGCAACTAGAGGAAAAGGAAAAAGAGGTGGAAAAAACTACCAAGGCAAGGAGAGAGGAAGGCTTCTAAACTTAATCAAGTAGCCCCCTTTCTTTCTTATCTCATTTTCTCATGATTTTACTCCTCTCTATCTAGAGGTTAGTTAGGCTTTCACAAATCCGATTGTACGAGATTGCAGAGCTTTATTTGCTCTCTAACTTACTCATTTTTATTTATTTCAAGGTTCATACCCTCTCGAATCATGGATCAATGAATGTAAAAAAGACTCCATCAGAGGAAGATCCATGCTCGAAGACATCAGTGACATTTGGGAGGGAATGGTTTACACAAAGCCATTGGCCCAAGATATTCTCTTCCTTAAGATAGACTTTGATAAATCATATGATAGACTAGAGTGGGATTTTATCCTACAATCCCTTATGGACTCTTGCTCCAATCCTAAGTTCACCAAAATGGTTTCCATCATCATAGGGAGTGCTATCGTCACTTATGGGCACGAATTCCTCATGAACAATCAAGTTGCGTTGGGGAATAATAGGGGCCTCTTTATCCCCACAGATTACAAGCTATCTCTCAAGTTAATTGTGGTAGGAGAGGTTTTAAATAATGGCTATAATTACATGAAGGATTAAAGTGAAGCAATCTGCAGCGTTACTAAGGATAATCGAGTATTATTGGAAGTTTTCGTAGAAGGTGTGATGGTATACTTCCGAGAAGATGTAAATGGCTTGCGGGACAGGTGACAAAAAGTACATAGCAAGATATAGATAGGGAATTCACCCAATTAAATTATGGCAATATGGGCAAAAAGTTAGCCGGGATCATATATATATATATATATATATATATATATATATATATATATATATATATATATATATATATATATATATATATATATATATATATATATATATGTATGTATGTATGTATGTATGTATGTATGTGTACAAAGGTTGACGATTGAAATCGAATTGGTTCGCAAATTAATTGGGTAATACTTAAAATCTGTGCGAGAGCTATTGCAAAACCATAGTTAGTTAAAAACACAGGTATCGAATAAAACATAAGAGTGAGAAAAAATAAAAAGTGAATATATGCAATAGAAAAACAAAAGTAAGTTGTTAGGAATTGTGAGCAATGAAGTGGGTCTATGTCAAAATTTTTGTTACCACAAAAGGCTCATAATGGTTCGAGTATGGATAGTAGGCATTTAGCAATTTTATTGTAAAAGAATGGGGTTGTCATGGAGTATAATATGTATGTATGTATGTGTGTGTATGTGCGTATGTATCTGTGTATGTATGTGTATGTGCGTATGTATGTGTGTATGTATGTGTATGTTTGTATGTGTGTTTGTATGTGTATATGTATATTTATGCATGTATGCATGCACATCAAGTTTGTACGTATGTGTAAGCATATATTTAAGCATGCATGTATGTATGCATATACAAAATGCATACATACCTGTATGTATGCATATACAAAACGCATGTATGTATGCATGTAAGCCAGCACATAAAGTTTGTATGTATGTATGTATGCATGTATGCATATATTTATACACGTACATATGCATGCATTTATCTGTGCACATAAAATGTGTATGGATGTGATTATGCATATGTGTATCATGCATGTATGCATATATGTATCCATGTACATTTGTGCTATGCATGCACAAAAGGTTTTCTATGTATGTGTGTCTAATAAACATGTGTACGTGCACGTACTCATGTACATATTGATGTATGCATAGAATTATGCATGTATATATGCATGTTAGATATGTGCATATGCATGCATGTGTTTATAAAAATGTTTTGTGTGCATGTACATGTGTATGTAAATGAGTGTATAAGGGTGTTTGTATGTGTATGTGTGTATGTGTGCATGCATGTATGTGTGGCTATGTGTGTCTATGTGTGTGTATATAAGTTTCAATATTTGTGTGCGTGTGTATATGTATGTGTGTGAGATTTGAAGTGATAGGAGTGTGGATGAGCATACATGCGTGTGTGTATATGTGTATCAATTGAAGAGGTAAGTGTGAGGAGATTTAATCTCAAGAGAGAGGAGAGATGAAAGAGAGGGTTTAAAAAAGGTGAAATCTTTTTAAGACTTGTATGAAGAAGTTTGAAATGATTCGCGTAAAAAACTATCCAGTCGAGAAAAATTCTTACTTTCTTGGTCATTCCTCGGCTTTCATCATTCCCATTGATAAGTGCATCACTAGATCAATTTCTATGGGTCTCACATGTTTTCTTTAAAAAATATGTCTATTGCAATGTGTAACACTATGGTCATTGGAAAAGAATAGTTTTTTTTTAGTGAATCCAAATGCCTCATACAACGTAAAAAATTCATCTACTTACTCTCCTCGAAGTACTTGTTTAAATTTTGCCACATCATTCTGGCGATCTACATGACGTTCATAAGATTCTCTTAAGCATTTAGCCACCTAATGAGGACAAAGCCTTCTACCCAAATATGGCCTTCTAACAACAACTAGAGTTTCTTAAGGATTTTTGTTCTTCTTTTTAGTGTACTATGAGACAAACAGCCATCCTTAAGGAGTCTTCATAGAATGATGCTTCAGGAATTGATGTAGATCTAAGTTATTGGATTCTAATGAAGGAATTTCCTAGCTTATCCAAAGGTGGAAAAGTCTAAAATGTTTTCCTTATGTCAACTTAGTAATAGGCTTTAGTTGTAATAACTTCATGTAAGAGTTATGTTAGAAATATAGTTTCGGCGGTATATATTTGTTGTTACTCCTCTTCTTGTTGAGGATCAAAGTTTTATCCTTATGTTTACTAGTTCCCTCTTTGGAATACTTGGATTGTGTTCGGATACCTCAACTCTGTATGCATCAACTCTCGAAAACATATAAACAACCTTGCTTATCCATGTAAGCATCTCCTTCCAATTTTACTACCAGGTTGTGAACCAAGACGGCCTTACTATCATTCTTGACTTTCACAACTAAGATGGCCTTACTATCATTCTTGATCTTTGATGAGGTGGGCCTCATGGGAATTTTCTCCTTCAAAGTCAATAGGATATCATATTGTGGGCATGGGAATTTTCTCCTTCAAAGTCAATAGGATATCATATTGTGGGATTTGAACTCAAGACCTATCGTCAAGGAGTGCGATGGGCTAACCACTTGCCCCAAAAGTCATGGTTGAGGATTACTTCCTAATCCTCCCTCTTAGGGTGTGGTTCAACCATCTCCTTCTCATCATTTCTTGAGTCTAACACTCTCTTCCCCTTCTAGAGATCATTGTCCTCAATGATCAATTCTTGATCTCCCCCTGAGTTGATGTCCTCAAACTTGCACAGTCTTTGAACCATCTTGTTCTCAACCTTGGTCTCTTGAACCCTTGGTCTCTAGAACCTTGCCTTTGGGCTTCTTGGCCACTTACCTACGGACTTGGCTTCTTCACAACCTTGGTCTCTTGAGCCCCTTGTGTTGTGATATCAAGCTCAGCATGTGCTTATCCAGGGTGACACGTATCAATTTTTTCATTTATCTGACATGTATAGTGGTCATACCGGTATATGTCAGGGATACTTCATTGAGATTTATTAGATTTATCTACCGAGAGTGATGGCACATTTGTTCCTTGCCAACTCACTCATTCACGGATATTAGGTTTTTCCTTATGTACTGGTCTTTATATATTGCACTGGTTGTATTCTTGTTTTAGGTCATTCTTGTACATTCCTTTTTATGTAATAGAAGAAGAAGAAGATCATTCTTCCTTGCTTCAATCTGTGTGTGTGCTTCTCCTTGAGAGTGAGAGTGTGTGTGTGAGCTCTCTTTCTTATCTCCTTCCTTGTGACATGGTATCAGAGCCAGCATGGTTGTAGAGAGCTCGTGGAGAAGGCGACGGTGAAGACTACGCGGCAAGGCATGGAGAAAACGTGATTCATAAACGACCTCTGTTTGCTACAAAAATCGGCATGAAGGTAGAAGACCTCAAAATATTTTCGAGTGTTATCCCTTTAGGGTCACTCATTTTTGTCAAATCAAAGTTTCGGAGCCATCTTGACCTCTGTTTCAAGCCCGCAAGGTGGGGCCCAAATCAGTTTTAGAAACTTTAACTTGCATGTGTTCGACAACACTCATATATTCCAGATCCAGATTTTCAAGCAATTCTGTGTAATGTTGATCCATGAAAACTATGTTTTTCTGGGATCAAATTATCACGTCATAGTGCGACAATGTTCAAGCAGAAGTGCTGCTTGTAGTGTTTTGCAGTGTTGTGAATTGCTACAGAAATGGCAAACGCAGATGGAATGAGTCAGCTTATGAGTGATAAGCTAGATAAGAACAAATTCCATGCTTGGAGAGTCAAATTGACAAATTTCCTGATGGGAAAAGGCTACTGGAAGTACATCGAAGGAGAGAACGAAAATGCTCCACAGTTACTAGAGAGGAATCGAACTACGGACCAGTTAAGAGCATATGAGGAATGGAATCAAGGAGCACAAAAGGTAATGTATAGGCTATCTGTTAGCATACAAGATAGCATGATTGGGCACATACAGGATGCCAAGACTCTAAAAGAGGCTTGGAATAGTTTGGTCACTTTGTATGAGACTAATACAAAGGCACGGAAATTGCAACTCAAGAACGAACTGTATACATTGGAAAAGAAGAGCATGTCGGTAAGTGACTACACTCTGAAAATCAAAAGCATATGTGAGTCACTTGCATCTATTGGTGTGAATGTAGATGATGATGATAAGGTGGAAGCGTTCCTGGAGCTGCATATAAGTAGTTTAGAACATCTATACAGACCAGAGAAAACATTCCAAATTTTGTTGATTTGGTATCCATGTTGATTATTGAAGAAAAGAATCTTGGTGAGGATTCAAAATCCCAAGGAAAGCCCAATTCTGAGCAGGTATTCTACTCTAGAAGAGGAAGAGGCAGAGGTAGAGGTTTTAAAAGTGGAAGAGGAAACAGTAACCAAGACCGAGGTCAACAACAAAATCATGCAGGAGGAAGAGGATAGTTTCGAGGTAGGGGAGCCAAAGAGGTCACAAAAATTTCCAAAGAAATGATTCAGGTAATGATAGTAAAGGATGTTGCAATTGTGGTAAACCTGGAAACTTTGAATGTGATTGCAGGTTGAAGAATCAAAATAATAGAAGGTAGCAAAACAACTATGCATCCACAAGTGCAGATGATTCTGAGAAGCTACTCATGGTTCAACATCACATTATGAATACGATGTCTTCTGGTATTTCAAAATCAAATGATAATGTATGGTATGTTGATTCAGGTGCTTCAAATCACATGACCAGTCATGCAGAATGGTTTAGTAGTTTGCAAAAAATGCCAGTTCTTGGATATGTTGAAACAGGTGATGATACATCGCATCCTATCGAGCATACAGAAAACATAGCATTGTCTGTGGAGGACAAGAAGGTAAAACATCTTGTTGATGTGCTGCAACATAACAAAGAATCTGGTTTCTGTTGGACAAATGGTTGATTAGGGATTACAAGTCAGGTTAAATGATGATGGGTTATATGTAGAAGAGTACAACCAAGGTGGACGATTGATTGCCAAAGGAAACAAAGTGGGTAGGATGTTCACCTCAAATGTGAAAATTCTTGAAATGAATGCATCCATGTTTGCGAAAGGTGCAGGAGTTATTTCTGAGATCTGGCACAAAAGAATCGGACATGCAGATCTAAAAAGGCTGAAATTGATGCAATCAAAGGATATCGTTCACGGACTACCAAATTTCAAGGTTTCAGAGATGCAAAAGGTATGTGCAACATGTCGATTTGGTAAACAGTGAAAATCATCATTCCCACTTGACAAGCATGTTAGTGAGAATGTGCTAGAAATAGTACATACAGATGTTTGGGGTCCTATAAAGACCACATCTATGGGTGGTTGCAGGTTTTATGTTACTTTCATTGATGACCATACATGAAAAGTGTGGGTATATTTCATGAAAGAGAAGAGTGAGGTATTCACTCACTTCCAGAATTTTAAAGCTATGGTAGAAAAGCAGACAAGGAAGTATATTCAGACATCAAGATCTAATGGAAGAGGTGAATACATGTCAAATGAGTTCAGCAATTTTCTTAAAAGTGATGGAATTCGACCTCAGTTTTCATGCACGTACACACCACAACAGAACGGTGTTGCTGAATGCAAAAATAGACATATTGCAGAAATAGCAAGAGCCTTGATGGCTGAAAAGAGTATGCCTCATTGTTATTGGACAGAAGTTGTGCATATGGCTGTATACATCATGAACAGAACTCCAACTGTTGTTGTACATCAAGTTACACCTGAAGAGAAGTTCACAAGTAAAAAACCCAACTTATCACATATGAAAGTTTTTGGCTGTATTGCATATGTACATGTTCTAGAGGAGTTGAGGAGAAAGCTTGATCCAAAAGCATAAAAATGTGTCTTCATTGGATACTCCGTTCAGCAAAAGGGATATAAATGTTATAACCCACTCACACGACAGGGGAAGGTGAGCAGAGATGCTGTATTTGATGAAATGGCAATCTTCTATGCAGATGCCAAAGAAGGATTGAGTCTTGAACCAAATGACAAAGAAAATGCTGAAAAATCAAGTGCAGAATCTCAGGTTTTAAGTGGACCAAATGCATCACCAAGCGATAGTTCCAACTCAAATCCATGGAGTGGAAGATTACGTGGAAATTTCAGTTCCAGCAAATTCATCAAATACATCCAAGAAAGGTAAAGGAAAGCTTTCTACTAGTCATAAAACATGTGCAGGTTTTGAAGACTTCAAGCGGTTCAGAAAAGAGTCTTGATGAGGAACTTGGATTGCCCTCTGTGAAGACTCCAAGAGTAAGAATATGGCCCAAACGACCATGCCAAATACAAGCCATAGGCTGTTCAGTAACAGCTAAGAACTGTTCTTTCTATGATACAAATAAAGGATAAAGTGATCCAACTTTGCTTCCTTTTACAATAACGTTATTGCCCTTTGATATACGAAAAGACTCAGCATAGAAGACCACCTTGTAACCAAGGTCATCAAGTTGACCAAATCACATCAAACTGCATGATAACTGAGGTACATGGCATACATTATGCATAGTAAATTTTGAACCATCAATGAAGTGCACAACCACATCTTCAATCGCCACAACTTCACACTCGTAAGAGTCACCAAGTCTCATAGTACCAAGAGACTTTGCGGCATAATTAGAGAACCATTCTCTGTGTGGTGTCACATGGAAAGAAGCACCAGAATCTAGCAGCCATGTGTGGGAAAGAGAATCAGCCATAAGAGCCTCAGTTGGCATAGTACTATCAAGTGTCAACACATCAACATCGTCAGAAATAGCATTAATTTCTTCAATCTTCATAATCAAAATAGATGGTGTAGGTAGTTGTTTAACATGCCCATCAACGTTCTGTCCTTCACCTTTAGCATTCTTTAATGCATAAAAATCTTTTTTCATGTGTCCTTTCTTATGACAATAATGGAATTTGATATGATTTACTTCTACTCTTATTCCCTTGACCATTCTTTTCATTGTTCTTGCTCCTGCCACATTGCTCATTCTCTCCTTGGTAAGAATCACAAACGTTATATGCATCTCCACTCTTAATGCCAACCATAGATTTTCTATGAATGTCCTCACTCAAGAGTGCTCCACATATGTCATCATAGACGAGTTTACCACTAGGTGCACTATTGCTAATAGCTATGCAAAATGTATCCCATGATGATGGCAAGGTGCATAACAGCAATACTCCTTTCATTTCATTATCCATATCCATTTTCTGAGACTGTAATTGGGAGAATATAGCATCAAACTCATTTGGATGAACAACAACGCTATTTGTGTCCTTCATGCGAAGGTCATATAATTTTCTCATCAGATACACTTTATTTGATGTCGTCTCTTTTTCATATGTATTGCATAACTTCTTTTAAGGCTCCTCAGCACTTTCACAGTCTAATACTATAAAGTAAACATCATCTGCCAGGTGCAAGTGAATGGTAGACCTGGCCATTTCATCTAACTCATCCCAATCATCTTCATCCATGTCAACACGCTTCTTTGAAATCCCATTTACTGGCTTCCATTGCCTCCTTTGGATTAGCACATCTTTAATCTGATTCTTCCATAGAGCAAAGTTTGTGCCATCAAATTTTCGGATCTCAAAATGTTCTTTGCCCTGCAATTTATGGCTCCTCCTCGGAACACTAGCACTAGACCATGATCCACCAGATGTGTCTGAGACCTCTGATGCCATGATGGTAGAGAATTGAACAGAATGATAATGGAGCTAGAAGAGTCCAAACACCAACGAATAAGTGTATCAAGGAGTAAATCAACCACTATATAGTTGATAAAACCAAAAAAACTCAAAAAAAAATAGCCAAAGTATCCTCTACAAATGAGCATATGACCCATGTCAAAATATCATAAAGCTACAAGTATTGACATGTTTACGTGCATAGTGAATCATTGACTCCATTGCATATAATCAGTTACCCAATAGAAGCCAACTAGGCTTATCAAACACCTATGAACAACTATCATACATCTCCTAAGGCAAGTCTGGGTAAGTCTTCCACATGCATCACCAAAGAGACCGTGACATCAGGGTGTGTCCCAATTAAGAAAACCTCACCATGACACTCTTTATCAAGCATAAAAGGATTTATGAAAAAAAAATGTAAAGGTTATATCAATGACCACATTGACGTACATAAGCGATATCCACAGAAGCATAGATGGTGTGTATGTGCTCAATACATGCAGTAAAGTGACACTAAAAGGTTGAATGCATAGCCCAAAAACTAGCGAACAACACCTACAAGTGTCTGTTAGCTCTGATGTTTTAGGCTCAAAAAACCTGCATAAATTTGCAATGGCTGCTCCCACCAAAATTGAAAACCTTTTGAGAAACCTGTAATTTTACTAGTGTGGATGAAAACGCAGCCTCAAAGGTTGATATTTATTGTTGAAGAAGTACAAAGAACACTTTTCTTGATGTTCTTGGACCTATGTGCAAAAGTATTCCAAAATGGCACCAAAGACACCCCAAAAATGCTTCAAAAATGGGTTTTGAAAGCAAAGAATGAAGTTTTGAGGGACCAAAACCTGTTCAAGGTAATGTTTACCTTAGTCTTTCCCCTTCTTCGGACACCACAAGAGTGTATCTTAGTGGCAAGATATTGCCACGGTTAAGCGAGCTCCGAGGTGAACAATACTGGGATGGGTGACCTCTTGAGAAGTACCGGGAACCTCTATCTTCCTTGATCATTGAGGTCCTCCCTTGCATGTAGCCAACATTGACTTTGGTGATTCAGATGACAAGCTATGCCAAGGTGTTGCTGCATTAGTCATAAGCAGACTTTGTTATCGTTAGTGTCCATGTGAAAGGCCAAATGGCTACTAGACACTTCTTTGTATATGTTCTTTAATAAAATATATAGTGGCCTTTTCAATCAAAGACTGTAAGTTCGACCGCATTTGTAAGACCTAAGAAGTCTATCTTTGTGCTCCGCGTCTACTGTGGCTTTCTACGTATTCTGCAGTCTCAGTGTGGAGTACCGTGTGCGGCCTTAGGAGCTTGGTTTTCTACTCCGAGGATACCATTGTGGAGTGCTCAAGAAGGAGATTGCACTGTGGTGCATTGCTATCAAAATACTTCACTGATATCAGAGCGGTTCGATGCAAAAGCTTTGTTCTTTTGTGCAAGCAAAGCAAGCACCGCCCCCCGGCTCTCCAAGGCTTACGACTAAGGTGATGACCAAGGCATAGACCTTGGCATACCTCCTCATTTGAGTCACTAAAGTCACCATTGGCATCATTGGTTGCGTGATAGGGAGAACCTCAACGATCAAGGAAGATAAAGGTTCCTGGTACTTCCCAGGAGGTCACCCATCCCAGTACTGTTCCCCCTAGAGCTCGCTTAACCGTGGCAATCTCTTGCCACTAAGCTACACTCTTGTGGTGTTTGAAGAAGGGGAAAGACTAAGTTTAACATTACCTTTAACATGTTTTAGTCCCTCAAAGCTTCATTCTTTGCTTTTAAAGCCTGTTTTTGAAGCATTTTTGGGTGTCTTTTGGAGCCATTTTGGAGTGCTTTCGCAGAGAGTTCTCTTCACACAGGTCCAAGAACATCAAGAAGAGTGTTTTTTGTACTTCTCCAAGAATTAATATCAACCTTTGGGGCTTTTTTTCTTCAGTCACACTCGTAAAACTACAGGTTTCTCGAAAGGTTCTCAGTTTTGGTGGGAGCAGCCACTGCAAATTTATGTAGATTTTTGAGCCTAAAACATCAGAGTTGATAGACACTTGTAGGTGTTATTGGCTAGTTTTTTAGGTTGTGCATTCAGCCTTTTAGTGTCATTTTATTGCATATATTGAGCACATACACACCATGTATGCTTCTATGGATACTGCTTATGTATGTCCATGTGGTCATTGATATAGCCGTTACGTTTTCTGCATAAAGCCTTTTACATTTGAGAAAGAGGGTCGTGGTGAGGAGGTTTTTCTTAATTGGGAGGCACCCAGATGTCAAGATCTCTTTGGTGATGTAGGTGGAAGACTTACCCAGCCTCGCCATAAAAGATATATGTTTAATCTTGGCAAGAAACATTAGGAAGCAATCAAGATGATTTTGAGATATTTGAGTGGCACTAAGGACAATTTTCTATGCTTAGGTAGAGGGAAAGCATCCATTATTGGTTACACAGATTCTGACTATGCTGCTTGTGTAGGCAATTGTAAGTCTACATCAGGGTACATTTTTTATTTTGTTGGAGGTGCTATCTGTTGGAGATCTCGTCTTCAAGAATGTAGAGTTGTTTCCACCATAGAAGCAGAGTATGTTGCAGCAAGTGAGGCAAGTAAGGAAGCATTGTAGCATTCTCATCTTGCTTATGATATGGGTTTACCTCAACATGTACCTTGTTTGCTTAGTGACAGTTAGAGTGCCATTGCTTTGGCTAAGAATTCGGTCTATCATGCAAAGACCAAGCACATTGAGGTGAGGTATCACTTCATTAGAGATTGCTTAGCCACTAAGCACATTATTCTTGAGAAGTTTCACACTTAAGATAATGTTGTAGATGCTTTCATTAAAGCTCTACCACATGATAGCTTCCAACGCTGTTGTCACTTGATGGGGGTTATTTGATTCATGATTTTTACACAGTCACTTGTAGACTGTGTAGCATGCCCATCAGGTGGGAGGTATAGTTTGTATACTTACACTCAGGAATTCTTTATCATTCTTTATTTTTCTCCCATAATTACTTTGGCCATATTGGCCTTTAGTGGGAGATTGTTACTGTTAGTGTCCATGTGAAAGGCCAAATGGCCACCAGACACTTCTTTGTATATGTTCTTTAATAAAATATATAGTGGCCTAGTCAATCACAAACTGTAAGTTCGACCGCATTTGCAAGACCTAAGAAGTCTATCTGTGTGCTCCCTGTGTCCTGTGTTTTTCTACATATTCTGCAGTCTCAGTGCGGAGTATCGTGTGTGATCTTAGGAGCCCGGTTTTCTACTCTGAGGATATCATTGTGGAGCGCTCAAGAAGGAGAGTGCATCGCTATTGAAATACTTCAGACTTCTTAGGTGTTACAAATGAGGTCGAACTTACAGTCTGTGACTAACCAGATCACTGTATGTTTTATTAAAGAACATAAACAAAGAAGTGTTTGATAGCCATTTGGCCTTTCACACGGACACTAACAGTAATAGATCCATTGTCAAACTTAACCATTGGGTGATCTATTTTGAAAGGGTGCTCAATATTTCTCAGTTGGACCATCGATACCCTCAATGTGTCCTCATAAATGCAAGCATCTAATTGGTTGGTACGGATATATTCTAGTTGCATCTTATATGGTCCTTCAGGAACTTCTAAGTAAGTTTCTAAATAAGCAATCGATGCACTAACTGTGGTTCTGTCCATACTATAGGAGCTATCTCATTCGCTAGTTTTCAAACTCAGGTTTCAGTGATGGCTAACTAATTATTATGACCAAGAGTTGGTAGTGTGATTGACACTAGCTTTAGAACACTCTAAGCTTTGTCAATCCACTTTGCACAGATACTTACTTGATCTCAAGTTCAGTAGTTTATCTACCCTTGACCCTTATACTGATTCTTTCTCTTGAATGGTTATTTGATTCTCAATCACTTGTTCCTTGTTTACCCGTTGTTTATTTGGTCCTTTTCTTTTTGCGGCATCATTGGGAATATTAAGTGTCCCAAATTTATTGTTTCTTCTTTTGTTTGAAGTGTTTTGAATTTATTGTTTCTTCTTGTGTTTTAAGTGTTTTGAATTTATTGTTTCTTCATGTGTTTTAAGTGTCTCAAATCTATAGTGTCTTCATGTGTTCACATTCTTTTCCTTTAGGTTTTCAATTGTTGCAATTTTATTTACCACTTTTGAGTTTGATGTTCCTTTAAGGTATCTTGAACTTTGAGGTTCCTATCGCAACCCTAAAAATTTTAACCCTAGGGCTACATGCTTGACCTAGCCTAGAATTGACCAAGGTGGTTTAATATTCTCTGACCTTATGTCACGTGCTTTGGGATGTGCTCCCATGCTCAGGATGTCACCCCAAGCTTTGTTCAATACTCAAGCAATGCAAAATGATGCCCTGGGAACACTTGAAGGCCTTGACTATGAGCTAAACTTTGAAAAACCATAAAAAGGCATTAAATTTGATCCAAAAATCAGCTTTTTTATTTCCATTTTTTTTATCTGTTTGTTTATTGCGATGGGCCGATCTATCATGATAGTGGGGGGTCTATCATGATAGAATGCTTTTTCGTGATAGACAGGATCTATCACAATAGAGTGGTCTATTGGGTTTGGTCTTTCGTAATAGATAGGTGTTACGATAGAGTGGGCTTATCATAAGGCTCATCAGTCACAATAGAGTGTTCTATCATGATAGACAGGGGTCCTATTGTGAGGGTGCTTTGTTGTGATAAGGCAATCTATCACAAAAGAGGATGGTATTTCATGATAGAGGGGTGCCTTTCGGGTCATTCTATCACAATAGAGTGGCCTTGTCATAACAAAATGAGGTTATCATGATTTGACGAGCTTTATCAGGGTCTCATTCCATCATGATAGATAGGTCTATCATGGGAGGATCTCTCACGATAGATTGGTCTCTATCATAGTAGATCAGATTTGTCACGACAGAGGGGGTTTGTCATGATAAAGCCTCTCTGTCATGATTTTTAGCTTGTCATGTTAGAGCCAAAACTCAAGAACTTGCAATTTTTCCTATAACCTTGGAATGGCACTAAGGAGACCTATTGGGCTTATGTAGGTGCAAAAATGCACACTTTTTGATGATGGACATGAATATGCAAGAAAAATAGCAAAAACACACTAAACAAGCATGTACTTTCACTCCGTCTCTCTCACACACACACACAAGAAAATGTGGGGGAATGAGGGGAAGGTGTGGATATGGTCAGGAAGGTGAAAATTCAGTGAAGATGGAGATGGCATAAGGGATGAGGGAGGATGAATGGAGATGATGGAAATGAAAATGGAGATAAAAATAATCAAAAATTTGGAAAAAATTTATGCCAAAAATTACTTACCTACACTCAAACGTCCTTACTCTACTCTCTTACTATTACATGCTCATCCTTGAGTATTGCTCCCTAGCAATAATGCCAAACTTTTGTTAGCATCACAAGTAGAGCAATGATGAGTATCAACATTGATAGAAATCCACCTCATAATTGTCAATTTGTGAAGACGTGAGGGTGATATGAAGATAGTGAACTAGTGATGTGATTAGATGTGAAGGTGAGAAGCACAAGATGCACACACAAATCACTACTAGAAATAGGGGGTGCGTAGAGACACCCCCAAATTGAAAAAAAATAGGTCTTGTCGCTTATGGGATGCTAGCATTGCATAAGCAACGAGCCTGTTTTTTATTTAAAAAAAAAAGACATGTCGTCGCATAAGCCATGCCAGCATCGCTTATGTGATGCTAATAATATGCATCGCAAAGAGCATCGCTAGTCAGCAGCATATTTAACAACATTGGCAAACTGCCTGCAACGCTCGATCATCGCATACACGACGTCCTGGTCTTCGAAAGCATCGCATAAGCAACGCTCTAGAATGTTTAAAATTTCTCACATCACATTTGTGTCGGGATTAGGACGTGAGAGAGAGAGAGGGGGAGAGAGAGAGCGAGAGAGAGAGAGAGAGAGCAAGAGAGAGAGAGAGATCAACACGCACATCCCGTGAAGCAAGGTACGCACACACACACATACACACATAGATTTACACACACACACATACATATGCATACACACACATATACACACATAGACACACACACATACACACACACATACATATTAGACACATGCACACTTACACACACATCCACACACATTTCCACACACACATACACATGCATACACACATATATATACACATACACATGTATATGCACACAGACACACATACACACATAGATACACACACATAGACACATATACACACATACACACAGATTTACACACACACATATACACACTAATTTACATACATACATACACATACATACACACATACACATACATACACACACATATATACACACATAGATACATGCATACACACATAGATACACACACACATACACATATAGACACACACACACACACATACACACACACATAGACACATACACACTTACACACACACACACACACACATCCACACACATTTACACACACACATACACATGCATACAGACACATATATATAGATACAAACGTATATACACACATACACACATAGACACACACACATACACATACACACACACATACACACACATATAGAAACATACACACACATATATGCATACACACACGTAGAGAGACATACACACACACATACACATACATGCATACATATGCATTCATAATGCATATGCATATGCATACATACATACTTACATGCATACACACACATGCATACATATGCATACATAATGCACATGCATATGCATACATACATGCTTAAATGCATACACACATACACATACACACATACATATGCATAAACACACACATGTAAAGAGACATACACACACGCATACACATGCACACATAATGCATATGCATATGCATACATACATACTTACATGCATACACACACATGCATACAAAATTCACATGCATATGCATACATACATGCTTACATGCATACACACACATACACATGCATACACACATACACATACACACATATATATGCATACACACACACATGTAGAGAGACATACACACACATACACATACATGCATACATATGCATATGCATACATACATACTTACATGCATACATGTTGGTGTAAATTACAAGCCTACACATTTGGCTCAAAGGATGCATTGAAGTCTATACATACATGAAGAAGCATAGGAACATATGCTAGTGGTTAATTACCACTTTACCTCATTGTAAAAAGTCAAATTGACTTGGAATCTCTTGTAACCACCTACCAAAAGGATTCGTGGAAAAAGTAGTTGCTTGATTGAAAGAATATCTCCAAGCATTTAGGAGCTTGATCATAGGGAGCCAAAAGTTTGAATTTGAATTCAAATTTTTGTCATCTCTTATAAAAATGGACATGAAAAGTCGCGGGTAAGAGAGAGCACTCCCGAGCCTAGCATTACTGATTTTTGAGTGTGTGTGAGGACTACACTCTAGCCCACACCTCTCTACACCATTTGGCATTGATGTTCATGCAAATGGAGTTGTATACAAATGTTCATTAATACATACATTCATATTGTCCATCTCTGAGTTCTCTCTTAGTCTACTCAAAAGTCTGTCAACTTGTCAAGGGCATATCTCGGTCAATTCTTCACCAAATTCAATGATTAAAAGCTTGTTGGATTCAGCTTGACAAAATCTATGTGATCTCAAAGTTTGAAGACATTCTATTCAGCCAGTTTGGAGAAATCTACGTCGAGATGAACTCTGGTCATTTTTTGCTACAGTCCTAAAAAGTCGGGGGTATAGCTTAACTTGCTAAATTGATTTCTCTTAGCATAGTTTATCATTTTACATCATTCCACTTGGAATAGGTAGCTTACAAAGGTAATTAGATACCCCTAAAAGGAATTTTTCCAATTCCTACTATGTTGGTCATACTGAGCAAAACATCCAGCAGGTGTCAAGACAAAAATAGAAGGTTTTCTTGAGTTTGTGACTTCCAAAGTTATCTGTTTTGATTCAATCATTGCACACATCATTTCCAAAGGGCATAGGACATTTTATGGTGTCATTGGAAAGCTAAGGAGGTCTAGTTATCAACTCTGAAGCAAAAGAGGGCTGGTACAAAGCAGGTTTAGCAGTAGCTACTCAGTCTCTTGGAGTATCCATCCATCTTTCCCAACAGTGGTATAAGAGCAAACTAAGGTAAAATGGGAGATGGTTTTCCTTCATTCATTGATAAATTGGATAGGAAAAACTATCAAGCATGGTCTCTAAGGATGAAGAACTACTTACAAGGAAAGAGTCTCTATGGTTACATCTCAGGAGATGAGGAATTGCCCTCATTCAAAGCAAGAGGATTACCAACCAAGGAAGAACATGAAAAGCTCAACACATGGTGTGCTAAGGATGCATTCGCAAGGTCTTACTTACTCAACTGTATATCTGATTTTCTTTTGCCACATATTAGAAATTGTAAGACATCCCAAGAGACTTGGGAAACCTTGTCATCATATTTTTCCTCCAATACAAGGGCTAGGAAAAATCAGTTGTGGATTGAATTCACAACACTAAGGAAGCAACCTAAGCAAGCTGTTTCAGAATTTGTGACCAAGATTAAAGATGTAGCAGATCAGTTAGCAAGCATAGGAGAAGAGATTGAAGAAGAACAGATTGTAAGGCAAGTGATCAATGGGATCAAGGCTGATGACAAATGGGAAAGCTTCACCACTGCCATGGATCTCTACATGGACATGCACACTCCAGATCTTACAACTCTCATGGGACAATTATTTACTCATGAAGCAAAGCTCAACAAAAATGGAGACACGTCCAAAGGTAATAACTCTTCTGCCCTATACACTAATAAGAAGTCTAAAGATAAAGGCAAGAGCAAGAAGGTGGAAGATGAAGGATCAACCTCTCAAACCAACTATGCAGGGAGAGGTAGATCTTCAAAAGGAAGGGGCAGAGGAGGTAAGCCAGGTAGGGGGAGATCTTATAACTCCTCACCATGCAACATTTGTGGTTTATCAAATACTATAGATGAGTGTTTCAGGAATTACAAGAATCAGAGAGGAAGAGGATACCAAAGAGGTGGCTACTCACAGTCAAGAGGTAGATTCAACCATCACCAAGGCTACAACAATAATTACAACAACAACTGCAACAATAATTACAATGGCAACTACCAAGGAGGATTCAAATCTAGGAAGGATTACAACAACTACACAGAGGAGCAAGATGACTCTCTTCTGATCATGAACATGACTTCAAAGTCAGGTACAAATTGTGACCACCTATTCTACATTGACTCAGGATGTTCAAATCATGTGGCTGGCAATGTAGCATTACTCTCTCATCTTGAGGAACCAAAAGGTAAGCATCGAGTTCAAACAGGTGATGATACAAAGCATTCAGTAGTTAAAGTTGGAAATGTTAAGACTTGTGATGGAAATCAGAATTTGTTGAGCAGGGTACTCTATGTACCAACCATTACCAAAAAATTGATGAGTGTTGGTCAGATTGTGGAGAAAGGTTTGCAAGTTAGATTCAACCAATATGGAGCATATGTGGAGGATCCAAGACATGGGTTCAAGAGGATTGCTAAAGGAGAAAAATCGGGTAGACGTTTCACTTTTGAGTTGGAAGATACAAAGAATATTGCACTATACAGTTATAAAGATCAAACACTTTCAGAGCTTGAGATTTGGCACAAAAGGTTAGGGCACATAGGAGAAAGAACCTTGAAACAAATGTGCAGGGACCAATGTGTGCTTGGGATACCTAATGTATCCAAGCAACATATGATTTATAAGTGTGGTGCTTGTCAATTTGGGAAGTCTCACAGGTTACCCTTCTCAAAGAAAGGATACATGCATGAAGACTACCTAGAGCTTGTCCACACAGATGTATGGGGACCAAGCAAAGACCCCTCAGTCTCAGGATCAAGGTACTATGTGTCTTTCATTGATGATTATAGCAGATGGACTATATTATACTTCATGAAGCACAAGGATGAGGTATTTAATTGCTTTAAAAAATATCTTGCATTAGTTGAAAATCAGACAGGAAGGAATTTGAAGAGGCTAAGGTCAGATGGAGGAGGTGAGTGCTTCTCCAATGAATTTGAAGACTTCTTGCACGATAGAGGCATCAAAAGAGAGATAACCACAAGGTATTCTCCTGAACAGAATGGGGTAGCTGAGAGAAGAAATAGATTAACTGTTGAGACAGCTAGATCTATGCTTAATGAGAAAAAGTTACCTAACTATCTATGGGCAGAGAGTGTTTCTACGGCCACTTACCTCATAAACAGCTTACCATCTAAGTCTCTTGATGGCATGACACCCTATGAAGCATGGCATGGTAAGAGACCTTCACTTGACAATTGCAAAATATTTGGATGTGTAGCATATGTACACATTCCTTCTCAGATAAGAGGTAAGCTAGACCCAAAGGCTGAAAAATGCATCTTTATTGGGTATGATTTAAATCAAAACGTTACAGGTTTTATAATCCTACCAATAAGGGATTTATGGTAAGCAGAGATGTTGTCTTTCATGAAAATGATTCTTGGTATGAGAATGAATGCAGGAAGGTCAAATTACCCTATGATTTGGAAGAGGAATTTCCAAGTCTTACAAAGGAGGAACCTACTCAGAATGAAGCCTCAAGTTCAGATGATGAAGACACTATCAATCTTGAAGAATTCAAAGCATGGAAGTCCAAAGGCAAAATGAAGATGAAGAAGCTTGAAGACATACCTGAATCCTCAACTCAACCATTTAGAAGATCACAAAGAGAAAGCAAGAAACCTATCAAATATGGGTATGATACATCTCTTGTTACTAAACATTCTGTTTATCTTGCCAAATATTTGTCAAATGAAGAACCAGGATCATATGAAGAAGCAATTACCAAATCAGAATGGAAAGAAGCTATGGATGAGGAGATTGATGCTCTCAAAGAGAGTGACACATGGGAGTTAGTACCTAAGAAGGACTCAATGAAGGTAATAGGATCCCGATGGATCTATAAGCTTAAAAGGAATTTTGATGGCACAATTAATAGGTACAAAGCCAAAAGATTTGTCAAATGAAGAACCAGGATCATATGAAGAAGCAATTACCAAATCAGAATGGAAAGAAGCTATGGATGAGGAGATTGATGCTCTCAAAGAGAGTGACACATGGGAGTTAGTACCTAAGAAGGACTCAATGAAGGTAATAGGATCCAGATGGATCTATAAGATTAAAATGAATTCTGATGGCACAATTAATAGGTACAAAGCCAAATTGGTAGCCAAGGGTTTTGCACAAACCCAAGGCATTGACTATGAGGAGACATTCTCACCTGTGGCCAAGATGCCAACCATTAGAGTGTTGGTAAGTGTGGCTGCATCAAAAAATTGGAATATGTACCAATTGGATGTCAAGAAGGCTTTCTTGAATGGATGGATTTCAGAGGAGGTATATATGTCACAACCTCCTGGCTATGAGGACCCCAAGAAGGTAACATATGTTTGCAAATTAAGAAAGGCTTTATATGGATTGAAGCAGGCACCTAGGGCATGGAATTACAAGTTAACTACATACCTCCAAGACTAAGGATTTGTCATGAGCAAGGCAGATACTTCTCTGTTCATTAAGAGAAGTAACTGAGAGGTAATATACCTTTGTGTTTATGTTGATGACATCATCATTATAGGTAATGATGTCAATGGAATCAGATATATTAAAAGTCAAATGATGAAGGAGTTCAAGATCAATGATCTTGGTCTATTGAAATATTTTTTGGGACTTGAATTAGTCTACACTAATTCAGGGATATACATCACTCAGAAAAAGTATATACAGGACATGTTGAAGAAGTTTCACTTGTAGGATGCTAAAGTAGCAAGCACTCCAATGGAGGTAAACCTAAAGCTAAGTGCCCATGAAGGTGATGAAGTCAAGGACATTACAGGTTATCAAAGTATGGTGGGTAGCTTGAATTATGCTATCTTAACAATGATAGATATTGCATATGGAGTTAGTGTGCTAAGTCAATTTATGCACAAGCCAAGGATACCTCACTTAGAGGCTGTCAAGAGAATCTTGAAGTATCTCAAGGGTACACAGAACCATGGTTTGTATTTCCTTTACACTTCAGATATTGATATCAAAATTTATTCAGATGCAGATTGGGCAGGATGCAAGGATGATAGGAGGAGCACTTGTGGATATATTTCTTTTGCAGGTGACAAACCAATTTCATGGTCTTCAAAGAAGCAACCTCCTGTTGCTTTGTCTTCCACAGAGGCAGAGTATAGAGGACTGCTAATGCCACACAAGAAGCAATTTGGATTAAGCTTTTGTATACAAAATTGGGTTTATTTAGTAGGTCTCCAATAATCTTTGGAGATAATACAAGTTCTCTTCACCTTGCAGCTAATCCTATTTACCATGCTAGGACCAAACACATAGAGTTCCATTACCATTATGTGAGAGAGAAATTGATAAGCAAGGACATTCAACTTACCTATGTATCAACCAACATGCAATGTGCAGATTTGTTGACTAAAGCTTTGGATGGAACCAAACTTTGCAGATTCAAATCCATGATTGGATTGCAGGATATACTTGAAGATTGAAGATGAAGAATTAAGCCAAAATGTTTGGCTTGAGGGGGAGCTGTTGGTGTAAATTACAAGCCTACACATTTGGCTCAAAGGATGCATTGAAGTCTATACATACATGAAGAAGCATAGGAACATATGCTAGTGGTTAATTACCACTTTACCTCATTGTAAAAAGTCAAATTGACTTGGAATCTCTTGTAATCACCTACCAAAAGCATTCGTGGAAAAATTAGTTGTTTGATTGAAATAATATCTCCAAGCATTTAGGAGCTCGATAATAGGGAGCCAAAAGTTTGAATTTGAATTCAAATTTTTTGTCATCTCTTATAAAAATGGACATGAAAAGTCGCGGGTAAGAGAGAGCACTCCCGAGCCTAGCATTATTGATTTTTGAGTGTGTGTGTGTGTGTGTGTGAGGACTACACTCTAGCCCACATCTCTCTACACCATTTGGCATTGATGTTCATGCAAATGGAGTTGTATACAAATGTTCATTAGTACACACATTCATATTGTCCATCTCTGAGTTCTCTGTTAGTCTACTCAAAAGTCTGTCAACTTGTCAAGGACATATCTCGGTCACTTCTTCACCAAATTCAATGATTCAAAGCTTGTTGGATTCAGCTTGACGTAATCTACATGCACGCAAAGTTTGAAGACATTCTATTCAGCCAATTTGGAGAAATCTACGTCGAGGTGAACTCTGGTCATTTTTTGCTACAGTCCTAAAAAGTCGGGGGTATAGCTTAACTTGCTAAATTGATTTCTCTTAGCATAGTTTATCATTTTACATCATTCCACTTGGAATAGGTAGCTTACTAAGTAATTAGATACCCCTAAAAGGAATTTTTCCAATTCCTACTGTGCTGGTCATACTGAGCAAAATATCTAGCAGGTGTCAAGACAAAAATAGAAGGTTTTCTTGAGTTTGTGACTTCCAAAGTTATCTGTTTTGATTCAATCATTGCACACATCATTTCCAAAGGGCATAGGACATTTTATGGTGTCATTGGAAAGCTAAGGAGGTCTAGTCATCAACTCTGAAGCAAAAGAGGGCTGGTACAAAGCAGGTTTAGCAGTACCTACTCAGTCTCTTGGAGTATCCATCCATCTTTCCCAACAATACACACATATACACACATGCATACATATGCATACATAATGCACATGCATATGCATACATACATGTTTACATGCATACACACACATACACATGCATACACACATACACATACACACATAGACACACACACACATACACAAACATATATGTATACACACACATAGAGAGACATACACACACATACACATACATGCATACATGTGCATACATAATGCATATGCATATGCATACATACATACTTACATGCATACACAAACATACACACACATATGCATACATATGCATACATAATGCACATGCATATGCATAGATACATGCATACACATACACACACATAGACACATACACACACATATACACATATTTACACACACATACACACATACACACACACACATACACACATAATGCATATGCATATGCATATACATACATACATACTTACATGCATACACAAACATATGCATACATAATGCATATGCATACATACATGCATACACATACACACATAGACACATACACACACATAGACACATACACACACATAGACACATACACACACATAGACACATACACACTCATAGATGCATACACACTTACACACACACACACACATCTAGACACATTTACACACACACATACACATGCATACAGACACATATATATAGATACACACATATACACACATAGACACACACATACACACATAGACACACACACATAGACACATGCACACACATATATGCATACACACACACGTAGAGAGACATACACACACATACACATACATGCATACATATGCATACACACACACACATAGAGAGACATACACACACATACACACACATGCATACATATGCATACATAATCCACATGCATATGCATACATACATGCTTACATGCATACACACACATACATATACACACATAGACACACACACACATAGAGAGAGAAAAACACACACACACACACATATATATGCATACACACACACGTAAAGAGATATACACACACATACACATACATGCATACATATGCATACATAATGCATATGCTACGCATACATACATACTTACATGCATACACACACACATGCATACATATGCATACATAATGCACATTCATACGCATATATACATGCTTACATGCATGCATATACACACATAGACACATAGAAACACATAGATACATACCCACACATAGACACATACACACATATACACACATACACACACATATACACACAGATTTACACACACACACATACACAGACACACTTACACATGCATACACACAAACATACACACATATACACACACGCACACTTACACACATAGACACACACACACATACACACATAGACACATACAAACCTACCCACACATAAAGATACACACACATATATAAACACACACATAGACACATACAGACTGACACACACACATACACACACCCACACACATACACATGCGTATAGACATATATATATATACAGATACACACATATATACACACATAGACACACACATATACACACACATACACACATAGACACATACACACTTACACACACACATCCACACAACATTTACACACATACATACACATGCATATAGACACATATATATAGATACACACGTATATACACACATAGACACACACATAGACACACACACACACACATAGACACACACATACACACACATGGACACATACACACACATATATGCATAGATAGACACATAGAGACATACACACATATATATGCATACACACACATAGAGACACATACACACACATACACATACATGCATACATATGCTTACATAATGCATATGCATATTGTTGATGTAATTTTCTACACATTTGGCTCAAAGGATGCATTAAAGTCTACACATACATGAAGAAGCATAGGAACATATGCTAGTGGTTAATTACCACTTTACCTCATTGTAAAAGGCAATTTGACTTAGAATCTTTTTGTAATCACCTACCACAATGAGTCATGGAAAAGTAGCTCATTTGATTGAAGGAATATCTCCAAGCATTTAGGAGCTTGATCATAGAGAGCCAAAATTTGAATTTGAATTCAAATCCCCACTCACTTCATATAAAAATGAACTTGAAAAGTCGCGGGTGAGAGAGATCATTCCCGAGCCTCATTCTACTGAGTTTGAGTGTGTGTGAGGACTATACCATAGCCTACACCTCTCTACACAATTAGGCAATGTTATTCATGCCAATGGGATTGTATACAAGTGTTAATTAATAGATACATTTACATCATTAATCTCTGAGTTCTCTGTTAGTCTACTCAAAATTCTGTCAACTTGTCAAGGGCATATCTCAGTCAATTCTCCACCAACTCAAGTGATTCAAAGCTTCTTGGATTCAGCTCAAAGTCATCTTCATGCTGTCAAAGTTTGAAGTGATTCTATTCAGCCATTTCAGAGAAATCTGCGTCGAGGTGAACTCTGGTCAATTTCTGCTACAATCCTAAAAAGTCGAGGGTATAGCTAAACTTGCTAAATTGATTTCTCTTAGCATAGTTTATCTTTTTACATCATTCCACTTTCGAATGGTAGCTTACTAAGCTAATTGAATATCACTAGAAGGAATTTTATCAATTTCTACGGTACTGGTTACACTGAGCAAAACAGTCAGCAAGTGTCAAGACTAAAATAGAAGGTTTTCTTGAGTTTGTGAACTTCAAAGTTATCTATTTTGGTTTAATCATTACACACATCACTTCCAAAGTACATAGGCCATTTTTTGGTGCTATTGGAAAGCTAAGAAGGTCTACTATCAACTCTGAAGCAAAAGAGCGCTGGTACAAAGCAGGTTTAGCAGTACCTACTCAGTCTCTTGGAGCATCCATCCATCTATCCCAACAGTGGCATCAAAGCAATAGAGGTAAAATGGGAGATGGTTTTCCTTCATTTATTGACAAA
The DNA here is from genome assembly GCA_020310875.1 of Ceratopteris richardii. Classification (NCBI taxonomy): domain Eukaryota; kingdom Viridiplantae; phylum Streptophyta; class Polypodiopsida; order Polypodiales; family Pteridaceae; genus Ceratopteris; species Ceratopteris richardii. The sequence continues at coordinate 89,659,338 of CM035429.1, forward strand.
TTGGACAGGAACAACTATCAAGCTTGGCCTCTAAGGATGAAGACCTACTTACAAGGAAGGAGTATCTATGGATACATCTCAGGAGATGAGGAATTGCCCTCATTCAAAGCAAGAGGATTACCAACCAAGAACAAGAAAAGCTCAACACATGGTGTGCTAAGGATGCATTGGCAAGGTCATATTTACTCAACTCTATCTCTGACTTTCTTCTGCCACATATCACAAATTGTAAGACATCCCAAGAAACTTGGGAAACCTTGTCATCATATTTTTCCTCCAATACAAGGGCTAGGAAAAATTAGTTGTGGATTGAATTCACAACACTAAGGAAGCAACCTAAGCAAGCTTTTTCAGAATTTGTGACCAAGATCAAAGATGTTGCAAATCAGCTAGCAAGCATAGGAGAAGATATTGAAGAAGAACAAATTGTAAGGCAAGTGATCAATGGAATCAAGGTTGATGACAAATGGGAAAGCTTCACCACTGCAATGGATCTCTACATGGACATGCACACTCCAGATCTTACAACTCTCATGGGACAACTATTTACACTTGAAGCAAAGCTCACCAAAAATGGAGATACATCCAAAGGTAATAACTCTTCTGCCCTATACACTGATAAGAAGTCTAAGGATAAAGGCAAGAGCAAGAAGATGGAAGATGAAGGCTCTACCTCCCAAGCCAACTATGCAGGGAGAGGTAGATCTTCAAGAGGAAGGGGCAGAGGAGGTAAGCAAGGTAGGGGGAGACCCTATAACTCATCACCATGCAACATTTGTGGTTTATCAAATCATACTACAGATGAGTGTTTCAGGAATTACAAAAATCAGAGAGGAAGAGGCTACCAAAGAGGAGGATACTCACAGTCAAGAGGAAGGTTCAACCATCACCAAGGCCACAACAACAACTACAATGGCAACTACCAAGGAGGATTCAAAACCAGAAAGGACTACAACAACTACACAGAGGAGCAAGATGACTCTCTTCTGATCATGAACATGACTTCAAAGTCAGGTACAAATGATGACCACTTATTCTACATTGATTCAGGGTGCTCAAATCATGTGGCTGGCAATGTGGCACTACTCTCTGATCTTGAGGAATCAAAAGGTAAACACCAAGTCCAAACAGGTGCTGATACAAAGCATTCAGTAATTAAAGTTGGAAATGTTAAGACTTGTGATGGTAATCAAAATTTTTGAGTAGGGTACTTTATGTACCAACCATTACAAAAAATTTGATGAGTGTTGGTCAGATTGTGGAGAAAGGTTTTCAGGTTAGATTCAATCAATGTGGAGCATATGTGGAGGACCCAAGGCATGGGTTCAAGAGGATTGCTAAAGGAGAAAAATTAGGTCGACTTTTCACTTTTGAGTTGGAAGATACAAAGAATATTGCACTATACAGTTATAAAGATCAAACACTTTCAGAGCTTGAGATTCGGCACAAAAGGTTAGGGCACATAGGAGAAAGAACCTTGAAACAAATGTGCAGGGACCAATGTGTGCTTGGGATACCTAATGTATCCAAGCAACATATGATTTACAAGTGTGGTGCTTATCAATTTGGTAAGTCTCATAGGTTACCCTTCTCTAAGAAAGGATATATGCTTGAAGACTATCTAGTGCTTGTACACACAGATGTTTGGGGACCTAGCAAAGACCCCTTAGTCTCAGGATCAAGGTACTATGTGTCTTTCATTGATGATTATAGCAGATGGACTGCATTATACTTCATGAAGCACAAGGATGAGGTATTTAATTGTTTTAAGAAATATCTTGCATTAGTTGAAAACCAGATAGGAAGGAATTTGAAGAGGCTAAGGTCAGATGGAGGAGGTGAGTACTTCTCCAATGAATTTGAAGATTTCTTGCAGGACAGAGGCATCAAAAGAGAAATAACCACAAGGTATTCTCCTGAACAGAATGGGGGTAGCTGAGAGAAGAAATAGGTTAATTGTTGAGACAGATAGATCTATGCTTAATGAGAAGAAGTTACCTAACTATCTTTGGGCAGAGAGTGTTTCTACTACCACTTACCTCATAAACAGGTTACCATCTAAGTCACTTGATGGTATGACACCCTATGAAGCATGGCATGGTAAGAGACCATCATTGGATCACTACAAAATATTTGGATGTGTAGCATATGTGCACATTCCTTCTCAGATAAGAGGTAAGCTAGACCCAAAGGCTGAAAAATGCATTTTCATTGGGTATGATTCAAATCAAAAAGGTTACAAGTTTTATAATCGTACCAATAAGGGATTTATGGTAAGCAAAGATGTGATCTTTGATGAAAATGATTCTTGGTATGAGAATGAATGCAGGAAGGTCAAACTACCCTATGATTTGGAAGAGGAATTTCCAAAACTTGGAAAGGATGAACCTACTCAAAATGAAGCATCAAGTTCAGATGATGAAGACACTATCAACCTTGAAGAATTCAAAGCATGGAAGTCCAAGGGCAAAATGAAGATGAAGAAGCTTGAAGACATACCTGAATCATCAACTCAATCAATCAGAAGATCTCAAAGAGAAAGCAAGAAACCTATCAGATATGGGTATGATACATCTCTTGTTACTAAACATTCAATTTATCTTGCCAAAGATTTGTCAAATGAAGAACCAGGTTCATATGAAGAAGCAATAACCAAATCAGAATGGAAAGAAGCTATGGATGAGGAGATTGAAGCACTCAAGGAGAGTGACACATGGGAGTTAGTACCCAAGAAAGATTCTATGAAGGTAATAGGATCGAGATGGATCTATAAGTTGAAAAGAAATTCTGATGGAATAATTAATAGGTACAAAGCAAGATTGGTAGCCAAGGGTTTTGCACAAACCCAAGGCATTGACTATGAAGAGAGATTTTCTCCTGTGGCCAAGATGCCAACAGTCAGAGTGTTGGTAAGTGTGGCTGCATCAAAGAATTGGAACATGTACCAATTGGATGTCAAGAATGCTTTCTTGAATGGATGGATTTCAGAAGAAGTTTATATGTCACAACCTCCTGGCTATGAGGACCCTAAGAAGGTAACTTATGTTTGCAAATTAAAGAAGGCTTTATATGGATTGAAGCAGGCACCTAGGGCATGGAATTACAGGTTAACTACATACCTCCAAGACCAAGGTTTTGTCATGAGCAAGGTTGACACTTCTATGTTCATTAAGGGAAGTAATTCAGAGGTAATCTATCTCTGTGTTTATGTTGATGACATCATCATTACAGGTAATGATGTCAATGTAATCAGGTATATCAAAAGCCAGATGATGAAGGAGTTCAAGATCAATGATCTTGGTTTATTGAAGTATTTTCTAGGGCTTGAATTAGTTTACACTAATTCAGGGATATACATTACTAAGAAAAAGTATGTACAGGATATTGTGAAGAAGTGTCACTTGCAGGATGCTAAAGTAGCAAGCACTCCAACAGAGGTGAACCTAAAGCTAAGTGCCCATGAAGGTGATGAAGTCAAAGACATTACAGGTTATCAAAGTATGGTGGGTAGCTTGAACTATGCTACTCTTACAAGAATTGATATTGCATATGGAGTAAGTGTGCTAAGTCAATTTATGCACAAGCCAAGGATACCTCACTTAGAGGCTGTCAAGAGAATCTTGAAGTATCTCAAGGGTACACAGAATCATGGTTTGTATTTCCCTTACACTTTAGATATTGATATAAAAATTTATTCAGATGCAGATTGGGCAGGATGCAAGGATGATAGGAGAAGCACTTGTGGATATATTTCTTTTGCAGGTGACAAACCAATTTGATGGTCTTCAAAGAAGCAACCTACTGTTGCTTTGTCTTCCACAGAGGCAGAGTATAGAGGGCTGGCTAATGCCACACAAGAAGCAATTTGGATTAAGCTTTTGTATACAGAATTGGGTTTATATACTAGGTCACCAATTATCTTTGGAGATAATACAAGTTCTCTTCACCTTGTAGCTAATACTATCTATCATGCTAGGAACAAATACATAGAGGTTCATTATCATTATGTGAGAGAGAAGTTGATAAGCAAGGAGATTCAACTTACCTATGTATCAACCAACATGCAATGTGCAGATTTGTTGACTAAAGCTTTGAATGGAACCAACATTTGCAGGTTCGAATCCATGATTGGATTGCAAGATATACTTGAAGATTAAAGATGAAGACTTAAGCCAAAATGTTTGGCTTGAGGGGGAGCTATTGATGTAATTTGCTACACATTTGGCTCAAAGGATGCATTAAAGTCTACACATACATGAAGAAGCATAGGAACATATGCTAGTGGTTAATTACCACTTTACCTCATTGTAAAAGTCAATTTGACTTAGAATCTTTTTGTAATCACCTACCACAATGAGTCGTGGAAAAGTAGCTCATTTGATTGAAGGAATATCTCCAAGCATTTAGGAGCTTGATCATAGAGAGCCAAAATTTGAATTTGAATTCAAATCCCCACTCACTTCATATAAAAATGAACTTGAAAAGTCGTGGGTGAGAGAGATCATTCCAAAGCCTCATTCTACTGAGTTTGAGTGTGTGTGAGGACTATACCATAGCCTACACCTCTCTAAACCATTAGGCAATGTTATTCATGCCAATGGGATTGTATACAAGTGTTAATTAATAGATACATTTACATCATTAATCTCTGAGTTCTCTGTTAGTCTACCCAAAAGTCTGTCAACTTGTCAAGGGCATATCTCAGTCAATTCTCCACTAAATCAAGTGATTCAAAGCTTTTTGGATTCAGCTCAAAGTCATCTACATGCTATCCAAGTTCGAAGTGATTCTATTCAGCCATTTTAGAGAAATCTGCGTCGAGGTGAACTCTGGTCAATTTTTGCTACAGTCCTAGAAAGTCGAGGGTACAGCTAAACTTGCTAAATTGTTTTCTCTTAGCATAGTTTATCTTTTTACATCATTCCACTTGAAAATGGTAGCTTACTAAGCTCATTAAATATCCCTAGAAGGAATTTTATCAATTTCTACTGTATTGGTCACACTGAACAAAACAGTCAGCAGGTGTCAAGACTAAAATAGAAGGTTTTCTTGAGTTTGTGAACTTCAAAGTTATATGTTTTGGTTTAATCATTACTCA
>CM035429.1:89666935-89721935 GCA_020310875.1 Ceratopteris richardii
TACATGCACACATGTATACTTATACATGCATACACAATTATAAACATTTGCATATATTACATGAATACATAAATATTTTACACAAATGCATATGCATATATACATGTATGCATACTAACACATGTATACATATATCACACACATGCACACACATACATATACATGAAACACATATATATGCATACTAACACATGTATACATATAATACACATGAATACACACACACATGCATACATACATGAGAAAACTTTGCTCCTCGAAGATAAAGCTACATATAAAATAATTAGGCATACCCCCGAGCTTCATGTTCTAACTTAAAAGAACATGATTTCATCTCTTTAGTAGGATTCATCGATATTCTAGTTGAATAAAGAAGAATCTATTATCTGATATCCATTCAAAAGCTTCAAGTTATTGATCGATAACTAGAGTAGAGTTTGCTATCTAATTTGCTCATATGTTTTCATTATTGTCATCATTTTGGTAAGACATCCATATATTCTCATCTTCATTATCCTTATTGATTTCATTTATTTCTTCTATTGTTAAATCTGTGTTCTCATGAGTCACATCATCTATTGATGGATTAATATCGATTTCTGGTAATTCCTCTTCATCATCAGTAGAATCATCATGTAGAGTATTATCTTCTTCATCAAAAAGGTCAGTATCATTATCATGTATAATGATTCTAATTTCTCTTTCAGATGTTGATGTATCAGTATCTGATAGTGAATCATCAAGAGGACTTTCTTTGATCTCTCTAACAATAAACTGTTCAATTAATGACCTACCTCTAGGTTGAACATTAATGACACCACCAAGGGTGAGCATCTGGGTTTTTATAAAAAAATGCTTGTTCAATATGCCTAGGAAGAATATATGGTTCTTTAGTAGATTGCATTACCTTGGAAGAATCAATTGCCCAAAACCCATATAACTCCTTTCTTAATGTGGAACTACTACCTTTATACTTGGCTCAAGACCAGTCAACCTTCAAAATGACCTATCAAAATATATAAAAACAAAAACCCATTATTAGGTGCTTAAAAAAATAATAAACTCTATCATAAAAAATATACACTTTTTTCTACCTATTTGAATGTATGAAATGATATTTTGTAGATACCAACAATAGTTCCCACGTAACCAAGTTTGCCATCTATAAGGTTCGTGTCTTTTGAGCTAGCACGTGATAGTTGCTTGAAAGAAGCAACAATACTAGAATCCTCTGTTTTACATAAAGAATCAACGGCTTTGATTCTAATATGCTATCCAAAAGCCCACATATTAATGAACATTCGAGCCTGCAAAAGAAATTAATTAGTAAATAGAAACTAATATACATATATAAAAAAAAAATATTATTAAAATAAAATAACCTTTCGTTCACAACCTATCATTAACTCTCTCTGCTCATCTGAGATTTCTTCATTATTTTCATTGATGCATTGCAAACAACTATATAGCCAATCCATAAGAGAAGATATATTTGTAATCTCATTATTATTGAGATTACATCTATGTCTTTTGTTTCTTCGCCTTTTACTTCAGAGATTTTGAAGTTCCTGTTCGTACTTGCTAAGGAATGCTTGCATGCATTTGCTATTATATGCTACAAAAGTAAAAACATCATTTTTTTCTTGAAATGTAAATAAAAATGGAACTCCCTTACCTGATAATACCTCATGTGTTATTTTTGAAGAAGACTTGTTGGTCCATGCACGTGGAGCTTCTTCATGAACTCTTCCAAGGTACTCACTAACATAGTACATGCACTCTTCAAGCATCCAACCATTTGCCATGGATCCTTCTGGTTTCGCTCTCTGTCGCACATAACCTTTTAATATTCCCATAAATTGCTCGACCCAAAACATCCATCGAGTGTTGACAACACCTGCAATCTCCATTTCATCTACATGATGGACTAATAAATGAACCTGAATATCAAAAAATGAAGTAGGAAGCTCTTTCTCCATCAAACATAGTAGCTCTTTGCATTCACGTTTTTTTTGTGGGATCAAGTTTTTGTCAATCTCTTTTGATGGATCCACCTATACATATCATAAAAAAGATTATAAAGAAGTTAATTCAAAAATAAAAGATGTCAAATATTCATATATATTAAATATAAAAGTATCATAGTTACCTTATAAGCGATCCAAAATGATAGATCACATCTCGTACTCCTTTTGTTGTACATCCATCGATAACCAAAGGTAAAATATGTTTCAAAAAGTTATGCCAATCATGGGTCTTTAACCTGGATAAGCTATTATCATCCATAGTAAACATGTTTTGGAAAGATGCTCCATATCCTATAGGAATCCGAATCAATTGAATCCTATCGTTGATAGTATGTATCTCTTTTGTTGTAAGTACCCAAGGAGTAGGTGCATAAGTCGTTTCCTGTCCATGTCTATCAAAAACTGGCCATAACTTTGGTTTTGAGTTTTGATCTTTCAAATCATTCCTTGATGCTATGGTATCTTTTCATCCAAGAAGATGCTACCATAGTGAATAACCAATATTCTTGAATATGCATAGGATCAAGAAGATATCATACTTTTAACTCTTTCCAATACTCCAAAGAATATCATATTGATATCTTCTTTGCGAGTGCCAATTTTCCTTTACCTCTCTTCACATACTCATTATCTTCATCATCACTGAAGATTTCTAATTCTGGATCTATTAGAGGTCCATCTATCCATTTTTTATACCAATCCATAGGCATCATAGGTTTTGGACACTGACCTATTTCAAGCTTTCCATTAAAATGTATTGCTTCTCTTTTAGATCTTAATGGATGATCATCAGGCAAGAATCGTCGAGGTCGAAGATAAATATTTTTGTTGAGATTCTTACTATAGATTGATCTCAACCAATCACCACAATATGGACAAACTTTATAACCCTTAGCAGATATTCCTGCATCATGAAAATGATAAAAAATGTAATTAGATTAAATCACATTTATTTGTATGCATATTGAATAAAAAATTTACATCAATACCTGAACAAACACCATATCCTAGAAAATCGTGAATAGTCCAAGCCACAATACTACAAACCATAATATGTCTTACATTGATACTTTTCGATACATCAATCACATTAATACCTCTCCATAACTCTTGGAGATCATCAATGAGAGGAGCAAGATATATATTCATATCTTTAACTTGTCTTTTTTGTGGGATTAAAAGTGAAAGCATTAAATGTTCCTTTTTAATGCTACGATATGGCAGAAGATTGTAATTTATGACTATCACTGGCCATGTTGACCACTTACTGGATTTCATGGAGAATGGATTAACCCCATCTAATGCAACTCCTAACTTTAGATTCTGTGGATTTTGTGCAAATTCAGGTCATGTAGAATCAATATGCTGAAAAGCAACACTATCGTGAGGAATTCTGATTATTCCATCAGTACTTCTATGATCATGTCCCCATGTCAAAAGCTTTGATAATTCGGGGCTTTGAAACATATGTCTAATATGTGGAGCCAATGGAATATGTCTCAATACCCTTTTGGGGATTTTACCTTCTTCATCCTTATATCGAGGAGATTGACATTTGGGACATGTTAAAGAGTCTTCATATTCATCTCTATATAAAATACAATCGTTATGACATGCATGTATACATTGATAATCTATACCAAGATTGTTGATTATCTTCTTCATTTCATCATGTGAGGTAGGAAGAATATTTTGACTTGGTAAAAACTTTTCAAATAATAACCTGTAAGCTCATAAAAAAAAGACATATTAATAAATAAATATATATATATATATATACATATATATATATATATAAATAAATAAATAAATTAAATATATATATATATATATATATATATATATATATATATATATATATGCATATAATTTTATATATGTGTATGCTTATGTGTATGTGGATGTGGATGTGTATATGCATGTGCATGTGTATACGTATGCATATGTATATATGTATGTATGTGTGTATATGTGTTTTATAGGTGTATATGTATGTATATATACGTATGCATAGCATATATGTATGTGTATGTGTGTGTATATGCGTATGTATGTATGTGTATGTATGTATGAATGTGCATGTATGTATGCATATGTATGTATGCATGTCTAGCTATGTATATTTGATTTTGTTTTTAGTTTTTTTTTGTATATTGTGGTTTGCAGACTTTCATATCTAGACCACTGAATCGTTTGGTTATCTCCCATTTTATAGTCACTCTATTACTTGCCTTTCTAACTAAGACTTATAGAATAGGAGAAACAGATGTGTCAAGAAGATTCTAAAGGTTGGGTGGACAATTCTAAAGGCTAGACAGAAAAAACATCTTCATTCGATACAGGTATGTATAATTTGACCTTACTCTCATAACATGTGTATGTGTGTATATGTATGTATGTTTATATGTGTGTATGCATTCATGTATAATTATGTGTATGTCTATATATGCATGTATTTATATGTATATATTTATGCATGTATATATATAAATAGATAGAAAATTGAATATTATACCTTAATAGAGCCAAAACATATACATTACTCCATCCAAAATAATTTTGAAGATTGAGAATAAGTAAGCTCACACTTAGTCGTGTCAAACAACTTCCTTCATATACATGCTTTAGACATTCCTCTCGAAGATATTTCTCATTTTTAGAAATATCAATGCTCTCACTGTCATTTTGATACGAATCCTCAATAAAATCTGCCATGCCATCATCTTCATCATTGTCGCACAAATCTTGTGCTTTATCTTCTTTTGAATATAGATCTTTCAACCTTGCATATTCCACAGGATCACTTTTGTGTAGCCTCCTCATAGAAGCTTTTGATAAATGAGGTTTTATTGGCAATTACGAATGGTGTGGAGGAATATCATCAACATCGTACGTTGGAATCTACACACATGAATAAAAATCATTAGTATTCCATAAATGAATAAAAAGTAAACTTTAAACATAAAATTAAATATATATATGGATAGAAAACTTTCATTCTCTCTCTAGCCAAAAGGTGCTCTTGGAGGTCTGCGCCATCCATAATTCACTAATAATTCATCACCAGCATGTAATGTAGTAATATCATTGACAACTATGTATCCTGATACATCTCTACTCATGTATGGTGATTCATGACTATTTTCATGCTCCTCAAATGTGCAATTAGTCCTTGAACTATTATGTAACCCTTGACTACTATTTATTAAACCTGCTATATTTCCATGTGTGTAAGGTCTTCCATCAATATATAATCTTTCATTTTCTACATGTGAAATCCTTCTAGTAGTAAGGGATGTTGCATTCGAGCATGTTCCATAAGTACTCATGCTTTGAACATAACGTGCAAGTCGATGCCAATCTCCCCATCCATATATAGGACCACAAAATGACATAAGAGTGACTTTAGAGTTTAGAGGCACATACAAATCCTCTACGATAAAGAGACCATGACCAGCATTAGTAATAGTGGATGGAGCAATCATATAATAATTAACCCAAAAGTTGAAAACCTCTCCATCTAAAGGAAGTGGTCCTCTATTCCATCCTCCATATCTTCTTCTATCATATGTTTGTACTAGAGAATGATCACGAGCTAGTAGTGGATAATCTCCAGCCGTTTTAGTCTCTAAATCAGGAGGTAGAGGATTTCTAGAAACCTCTCCTTGTAATTGATGAGCAGTAAAGTCCATGACGTATACGAGGTATATTAACATTATGATGAAAATTATCATCATCAAGTAAGTATTCACATATATCAACAATAATTTGATTTTGTATATGGTTTTTAAATAAAATAATGACATTAATTTATAGAAAAAATACATACCCAAGCATTATCATGTTGACCAAGTGATGATGCACGCTCAAAAGTACCATACTCTGACTCATGCTCAATACATTCCAATCGTGATCTTCGATATGTGCCATAGCAAGAGTTACACCAACATATAATATGCTCTTGATACTAAAATTCATCATAATTCCTATCGGAGGACAATGTGAAGTCATTGCATGGGTAGGAGGTGATGGAGTGCCCTCTGATTGATCAGAATCTGATTATAACAAGAAACAAAAAAATATATCAGTTATGTATCTATCAAATATATTTACAATTAAAAGTTTGATATACTTACACTATATAGTCCTTGGGCGATTAGGAGAAAGTGGTGCAGTTCCATTTGATTGATCGGAATCTACAAATAATGGTATTTGATATTAATAATCTGATTATTTACATACATAAACATTCACATATACATATTTACACATACACACATATTCACATATACACATTTACACATACACACATATTCACATATACACAAATACACATTATTGTGGGATAAATGCATGTATTTTGTATGAATGACCGTATATGCATGCATGTGTATGTGTGTACGTATATATGTGGATATTGTTGATATATTTAGGTTGTGATGTGTGTGAACACACTAGGACCACCGGGGCATTTTTTTCCCTCCTTAGGATGTTCTTTCCCCCGGATTGTATATATGCCTATTACCCTAACGGGATACTTATCTTTGTACATTCTAGTGGTAATACATTCAGTATTGTGTGTTGTGCTCCAAGCTTCTTCTTCATCCTTGTGATGTTCTTGTGCTTCCGTAGACGTCTAACTCCAACAATTGGTATCAAAGCAGGTCGTCGCTTCATGTAGGGCGTCATCGACACCTCTCCGGTTGCATTCTCAAAATCGCACGAATTTTGGTGAGCATACTCAGCGTGTTTCAAAGATCAAAACTGCTTCACTCTGAGGTTCCAAAATCACAATCTGAACTTGTTTCGACCTGTGAACGCACTATCGCAGCACTTGTGCAGGCTATTTTGTCTTTTTGTGCCAAAGGTATATATCGGTTTCGGTTCGCCAGTATAAGCATCTCGAAGTCTACTATAGGCCTAGCAAAATTCGTCTGGCTAGTTCTATTAAATATTTTGAGATACATTCAGTTTTCTACATCAAGGTATTTTAATCATCAGTCATTGCTGAAAGCACTGATGTATTATGTATGTTGGTTGTTGAGGATAAGTTGGATGGTACCAACTACCTGTTATGGGCTTATATGATGCGACATGTATTGGTTGCAAAAGGACTGTGGAACATTGTGCACGGAGTTGAAAAAGGTCCTATCACACAGAGCAAATTCATTGGGATGGTAGAGATGCCCAGACACATGCGTTGATAGCTTTGTCTATCAAATGTGTTGTTACTCCTCACATTCGCTCTTGCAGAATAGCTAAGGATGCTTGGGATACACTTACCACATTGTACCAAGCTGATGAAGAAGGTGTCGAAGATGATGATATTCTACATATTCCTATTCGTGTTGTGGTTTCTGTTGCACCTACTACAGAGCAAATTCATTGGGATGGTAGAGATGCCCAGACACATGCGTTGATAGCTTTGTCTATCAAATGTGTCGTTACTCCTCACATTCGCTCTTGCAGAATAGCTAAGGATGCTTGGGATACACTTACCACATTGTACCAAGCTAGGAATGAGGCTCATGTTGCTTACCTTCGAAAACAGTTGGAGAGTGAGCCCATGAATGAAGGTGATTCTATGGATAGTTTTCTAACAAAGATCAAAGACTTGAAGGAATAGTTGATTTCTGCTGATGAGGTTATACCAAATAGCTCACTTGTGTAGACTGTTCTCAATGGTCTTCCTGATTCATATCATAGTTTTGCTTCTACTCTTTGGTTGATGATGAAAGGCAATCCAAATGCCTTGTCTTTTGAGGAGTTAGTCTCCATTTTGTTGCAGAGGATCAGTCCAGGCAAAATAGGTCCATTATGCGTGTTGTAGATCAAGCTTTCCTGGCTAGTCAGAAGGGCAAACGAAAATGGAGCTCTTCAACTAGTAAGCAGAAATCTACTAATTCTGCACAATCGAAGAGGGAAGACAAAGATGAAAAGAAATCAGAAAAGCACAAATTTTTTTGCAAGTATTGTAAAGGAAATGATCATATCATAAAGAACTGTCCAAAATTGGCTGCTAAAGAGGCAAAGAAGAAAGAGGCTAGAATGATTGTTGCAGAGGCCTCTACACCAAAAACAGAGTATGCTAATCTTGTGCAGGAACAAGAATGGGCATTTACTACTGTTTGCAGCTTTGAACCATCTTCTCATGAGCAGTGCATGTCTTCAGTAGACTCAGACCAAACATATTACCTCGTAGCGTAGTTTCTTCTCTTCACTTGAGCATGCCCCTATAGGGAATACTGTTACATGTGCCAACAACTCCTCTTATCCTGTTATGGGAGTTGGTAAGATCATTTTGACTACTGCTGATGGTAGTTCTTTCACTTTGTCAGATGCTTTGTTTGTGCCAGGGATCAAGAAAAATTTGTTATCAGTTTCTGCTTTAGCCAAAATTGGCTTGGTTGTGAAATTTGTTGATGACAGATGTACAGTTCATGATCTATCAAATGGCAACGTGATTATTACTTCTGGCATTTTATGTCATGGGTTGTATAAGCTCATAGACTATGAAAGATCTGTAAATGATTCGGCATGTGCAGTACATGATTCTCAGGCTATGTCATATGCAAAGCTTTGGCATGCACGCTTTGGTCATCTGAATTTTGCTAGTTTCCTACACCTGCAAAAATCTGAAATGGTGTCCTCTCTGCCCAAACTTGAGGAACCTAGTAAACATGTTTGTGAAGGCTGTTTCTTGGGCAAAATGCAGTGTTTCTCCTTTCCAAAGATGGTTCAGTTCAGGCTACTCAGAAATTGCAGCTTGTACATAGTGATGTTTGTGGTCCTATGCAGACACCTTCTTTTGGAAATTATCTTTACTTTGTGACTTTCATCGATGATTTTTCCGGGCATGCATGGGTATATCCATTGAGGCAAAGTCCGAAGTGTTCATGTGCTTCAAACTGTTTTTGGTTTTGGTTGAAAATCTGTCAGCATGTAGAATGGGCACCCTCCATTCTGATCGGGGGGGGGGGGATATATGTCTTCTGATTTTAATGCATTTCTGGTTGAACGTGGGATAAAACACGTGTACAGTGCCGTATACACCTCAACAGAATGGAGTTGTTGAACGAAAGAACAGGTCACTCATGGAGATGGCGAGGTGTATGGTCAAGAGTCAGGCTTTACCACATAGTTTCTGGCTTGAGGCTGTCATGTGTGCAGCATATGTAATTAACAGGTGTCCCACTAAAGCACTGCAGTCTATCACTCCATATGATGCTTGGCATGACCGCAAGCCATCTATTGCTCATCTGCGTGTTTTTGGTTGTTTGGCATATGCATTAGTGCCCAAACAACATCGTAGAAAATTGGAAGATAAAGCAATAAAATGTATTTTTGTTGGGTACAGTTCTGAAAGTAAAGGCTATCATTTGTATCATCCACAGACTAAATGCATTCTGGTTAGCCATGATGTTTTTTTTGTTGAAGATTCTATTCAACCATTGCTTTCATGTACTAAGGAGACATCTGTTAGCTCCAAAGACATCTATGATACTTTGCTTCCTCTTTTTACAGGTGAGCAGTCTAGTGCTGGTCCTAATGAGGCAACTTCTCAACCTTTGCAGGTTTCATGTGATGATGAAGATCATTCCATTTCTGAGGCAAATTTTTTACGTGATGAACTTATTGATGAAAGAGCTGATATTGAGCAGGCAAGAACTATGCCAAAATGGCTGGTGCAGACGTTGTGTGATAGCAAATTAGATGCACCTCTACCATATCGTACTCAATCAGGCTCTCATAGTGCCTCTTTTGCATCAGGTTTCTATGATATGGCTACATCTAGTCTCCGAGATGAGACTGAGCCTGTTTCGTTTGATGAAGCACAAAATTCCAAAAAATGGATGGCTGCTATGCAATCTAAATATGATGCAATAATGAAGAATGGTACTTGGCCTTTATGTGACTTGGCTCTAGGCAAGAAGGCCATTGGCACTAAGTGGGTATACAAGCTGAAGTGTAAACCTGATGGTATAGTTGAGAGGTATAAGGCTAAGCTTGTTGCAAAGGGTTATGCATAGGAAAGAGGCATTGATTTTGATGAGACCTTTGCACCTAAATGTCGTATGACTATTGTTCAGAGCATCTGTGCACTTGCAGCCCATCATGGTTGGAATGTACATCAATTGGACATTAAAACTGCATTTCTGAATGGTGACTTGCATGAAGAAGTTATGTTTTTCAGCCCCGTGGCTTTGTGCAGAAAGGGCATGAAAACCAGGTGTGCAGGTTAAAGAAGGCATTATATGGTTTAAAGCAAGCACCACGTGCTTGGTATGAGAAGATACATGCCTATCTGATTGCACATGGTTTTGAGAAGAGTCCAACTCAGAGAACCTTATATGTTAAGCATGCTAATGATGTGCTTCTGATCATTGTTGTATATGTTGATGACATGCTGCTCACTGCTCCTACTAAGAAGCATATTGCTGATTTTAAGGCTGATTTGCATGCCTCATTTGAGATGTCTGATTTGGGGCATTTGCATCACTATTTGGGCATTCAATTTATGCAAGTTGATGGTGGAATGGATTTGTGTCAAATGAAATATATTGACACATTATTGCACCATTTTGGCCTTGAAGTCTGTAAGCCTATTGCCCCTCCTATGGAGACAGGTTTACGATTGAGTCTTCATGATGCCATAGATGCCTCTAATGCTATCCTCTATCAGCAGTCTGTTGGATGCCTGATTTACTTATGCATTACTCGGCCAGATATTCAGTTTGCTCTCTCATAGATGAGTAGGTTTATGCATTGCCTAAGTGTCAAGCATTGGCAGGTGGTTAAGCGCATCTTTCGCTACTTGAGTGGTACTTGGCTACTTGGGTTGTTTTATCCCAAGGGGGATCACGACCGCCAGATTTGCATGCTTTTTCTGACTCAAACTAGTCTGGTTTCTATGACACTTGTGTGTCCACTAGTGGCTTTTGCTTCATGCTTGGTAGCTCATGTATATCTTGGTTGAGCAAGAAGCAACCTACTATGGCCACTTCCAATTGTGAGGCTGAGTATAGCGTAGCTGTTGGCAATAGTCAGAGGCATAGACAACACGGAAGCATGTAAAGACAGAGCACAATGAAGTAGCAGCGAGTCAGTCCAATCATTTTTCAAAGAATTATGTTTTATAAATACTTCTCAAACATTCCTAATAGTGATTTTCATCACTCATGTACCATATGTAACATAGAAAAACCCCTTTTCGTAATTTATAGCTCCATTTTGTGCAAGTCAAGGAGTCCTCCAGCTTGAGGAGCTTAGTTAGAACGAGCCTACCAATTTTGGTTATTTTTAGACCTCGTTTACCCTTCCAAATAGCACCAAGAACCTATTTTTTAACTATGTAGGACACTAGATGTGAAACCGGTCAAAACTAGTCTAGAATGTATAAAACGAGCTAGAGAGCTCATTTTTGGGGTTAGCTTGTATGAGTAGAGAAGATCTTAGAGCTATTTTGAGTTGTAATTGAGATCTTGAGTAATAGAGTCTATTTCCTACCTTCCATTGTGTATTGCTTGTCTCTTCATGTGTGTGTGTGTGTATGTGTGTGTGCATCTCTATGCTTCTCACCTTCACTCTCACTACATCTCACATTCATGATCTTCATATCACTCCTATCTCTTCCGTGGATTGACATTAAGGAGGTGGAGCTTGTTAACGTGGTTCTCACCATTGTGCTAGAGCAACACCAAATTTGGTGCCGTTTGTTGGAACATCAAGCTTACACTATGCTTGAGGTGGATTTGATCTACATCAAAGGCTATCACATCGAAAGAATATCCGTTGGAGAGTTCTTTTTAATATGCTCAATTATTGTATTTTTTTGAGATATTTTTTATGGTTCATTTACCGTTGTAAAAGCCTTGAGCTTTACACATGTAAAGGTAGAAAGATAGAGCCCAAATCCCATGAATTTGTGGTGGTTGAAGTCGCATTCAATCAAGCAAATCAAATCACCTAAAAGTAGATCAAACTAGATCTTCACTTTTCCTAGATTGTAGGAAAGTGAATTGATTCCCTCCAAAAACCATTACCACCTTCATTTGAATTCAAATTCAACTTGTAAAGTCATGGGAGTCTATATAAAGACTTGAAAACACTTGTACATTACATGGAAGCAATATACATACACTTGTGACCATCATTGTCTTGCTCCTTCAATTTTCTGCATCATCTTCTTCACCAACAGTAATCTTGCAGAGGCTGCTGCTCTCTCTTCAGAGCTTCAAATTGAGTGCATAATGACTCATTGGAAAGATACTAGTGTCTAGATTATGCCTATAAATTTTCAAAGCATTTGGTTTCGTAGATTACGAGGAATCTGAGTTTTTCTGTCTTGGGGTCAATCTCTATGTATTCCTGAAAAATAGGAAGTACCACCGGTGAATGTCGCATTCATTCCTCTAGCATATTTTTCTTATTCCTTATACTTTTGTGCATTCCATACACTAAACCCTATGTGTATCACTCCATAGAAGGATTTTTTCTAATTGTAATCACGCTGGTCGCTATGGGCATTTGAAGTTCATTGTCTCTTCCATTGATAGTAAGTTTTTTGAGCTAGTCGACCCGCGAACCTATCTGTTTTGTATCAACTCATTCTCCTTGATGCTCCAAAGTACATAGTATATTTCTTTGCACTTATTACCTGCTTATAAGGTCTATTTGAGTTTCCATAACCTCAAGGGCTGGTCTTGTGCCGGTTGGCTTGAGCAAACTTCGTCGCTTCGAAACGCACTTTTCTACCTTCTACAAGCTTCTCCAAGTTCTTTTAGTGGTATCAGAGCTAGATCAAGATGGGTGACGGCTTTCCCTCAATGATCAAGAAGCTTGGAAAATCAGAATGGAGGCCTATTTGCAAGGTATAAATCTTTATGGAATTGTAGCAGGTGATGAAGCTATGCCTATTCCAAGATCCAAAGGAGGACCTACACAAGACAAGACAGATAAGCTCACACTTTGGTGCACAAGGGATGCTCAAGCATGGTCGTACATACTGAACTCTATCTCTGACTTTCTATTAACACATATTAGAGGATGCAAGACATCTCAAGAGACTTGGGATGCCCTCGAGGCTTTCTTTTCTACTAGTACCAAAGCAAGAAAGAATCATCTTTGGAACAAGTTCAACCAAATGAAGAAGACACCTAAACAAACCATCATAGAGTTTGTTACCAAGGTCAAGGAGGTTGCAGATCAATGAGCATGCATTGGAGAGCAGATTGAAGAAGAGGTCATAATGAGGCAAATTCTCAACGGCATTCGAAGTGATTAGCAATGGAAATCCTTCACGACGGTGTATGATCTCATCATGGATGTGCAGACTCCAGACTTCAACATCTTTCTTGGACAACTCTTCAATCAAGAAGCCAACAATAGCATAAAGCAAGGTAACTCTTATCATGGTAATTCAACTAGTGCTCTATATGCAGCTAAGAAGGATAAGAAGCAGAAAGGCAAGAAGAAGAAAGAAGATGAAGAGACTTCTCAAGCCAACTTCGCAAGCAAGAGCAAGTGGAAAGGGAAGAAGAAAGGATCAAAGCAAGAAAAAGCAAAAGGTCAGAATGTTCAACCTTGTGCCATTTGCGATAGGACCAACCACACCACTCAAAATTGCTGGCTCAATGGGAAGACCCAGAAAGGAAGTGGAAGAGGTGGATATGGCAGCAATAGAGGCAGAGGGGGACACAACTTCAACAATAACAATAGAGGCTATAATAGAAGGGACTACAACAATTATTCAAAAGATCAACCACATGAAGACTCATTGCTTCTTATGAATCTAAGCCACAAAGAAGGTAATCAAGATGATCATTTGTTCTACATAGATTCAGGATGTTCGAATCATGTTGCAGGCAACATTGCTCTTCTATCTAATTTGGAAAAACCAAAGCATAGACATGAAGTGCAAACAGGGGATGAGACGAAGCACAATGTGGAGAAGATTGGTAATGTCAAAGCTTCCAGTGGCAGGACAAACATTTTGAGTAAGGTTCTCTATGTACCCACTATCACTAAAAACCTAATAAGTGTAGGCCAAATAGTTGAAAAAGGCTTGAAAGTTAGGTTCACCCAACATGGAGCTTTTGTGGAAGATCTATGTCAAGGCTTCAAGAAGATAGCCCGAGGTGAGAAGCATGGTAGGCTCTTTACTTTTGAAGTAGGAGAAACCAGGAACATAGCCCTATTCAACTTTGGGTCTCAAACCCTAAGTGAGCATGAAGTGTGGCATAAGAGACTTGCTCATGTGAATAAAAGAACCTTGAAGGATATATGCAAGGATCAAAGTGTTCTAGGACTGCCGAACATATCAAAGCAACACATGATCAACAGGTGTGATGCATGTCAGATTGGGAAGGCACAAAGAACAACCATTCAACCACAACGGCTACATCCACAACAACTTATTGGACTTAGTACATACAGATGTATGGGGACCAAGTCAAGAACCTTCATTGGCAGGATCAAGGTATTATGTCTCCTTTATTGACGACCATAGTAGATGGACTATTCTATACTTTATCAAGAGTAAGAATGAAGTGTTTGATTGCTTCAAGAAGTATCTTGCACATGTGGAGAATCATACAGGTAGATCACTAAAGAAGCTCAGATCCGATGGAGAGGGAGAATACTTCTCCAAAGAGTTCTTGCAAGACAAAGGTATCAAAAGGGAAGTGACTACCAGGTACTCTCCTCAACTAAATGAGTTCTTGCAAGACAAAGGTATCAAAAGGGAAGTGACTACCAGGTACTCTCCTCAACTAAATGGAATTGCAGAGAGGAGAAACAAGACGTAGGTTGGATCAGCCCGAACAATGCTTGAAGAGAAGAATTTGCCACATTATCTATGGGCAGAAGCTATTTCAACTGTTGTGTACCTTGTCAATCGACTACCATCCAAATCACTTCAAGGTATGACTCCTTATGAAGCATGGCATGGAAGAAAGCCTAGTCTTGGACATTGCAAGGTTTTTGGTTGTTTAGCTTATGTTCATGTACCATCACAAATAAGAGGTAAGCTAGATGAAAGGGTACAAAAGGCAGTGTTTATCGGATATGATTCAACTCAGATGGGTTACAGGTTCTTCAATCCTTCAACCAAGCAATTCACTACAAGTAGAGATGTTGTGTTTGAAGAACACAGGTCTTGGTATGATGGATACAAACAAAGGTAACATTACCATATAATCTTGATTCTGACTCTCATCAATTAGGAAGCAAGCATGATACATAGATCCAGGATCCAAGAAGTGATACAGACGATGACCAAGATGAAAGAGAAAAGGATTACAAGCTATGAAGTCAAGAGGCAAAGAAAAGATGCAAGAGATTGGAGAATGCTCCAAACAAGCACCTAGAAGATCAGCAAGAGAGAAGAAACAACCAGAAAGGAATGGATATTATTCCACATTTGTTACGAAGCATTCAATCTACTTGGCAAAAGACTCTATTTCAGAGGAACCCTGAACCTATGAAGAGGCAAAGGGAAACCTTAATTGGGAAAAGGCCATGAACGAAGAGATAGATGCATTGAAGGAGATGGACACTTGGGATTTGGTTCCAATGTCGCTGAATCAAAAGGTAATTGGTTGCAGATGGGTATATAAAGTTAAAAGAAATTCAGATGGATCAGTTTGCAGGTACAAGGCAAGATTAGTTGCCAAAGGATGCTCACAAACTCATGGTATAGACTATGAGGAAACATTCTCACCAGTTGCAAAGATGACTACAATCAGGACATTGATAAGTGTAGATGCTGCAAGGAATTGGAGACTCCTCCAACTTGATGTGAAAAATGCATTCTTAAATGGTTGGATAAGTGAAGAGGTATACATGTCACAACCACCAGTTTTTGAAAACCCTAATCATCCATCTTATGTTTGTAGAGTTAAGAAATCATTGTATGGATTGAAACAAGCTCCAAGAGCTTGGAATTACAGGTTGGTTACATATCTTCAAGACCAAGGGTTCAAAGCTACCAGCTCAGATCCTTCTGTATTCATCAAAAGGGATCACAATGAGGTTATCTATCTATGTGTATATGTAGATGATATTATTGTGATAGATGATTATCTAAATGGCATTCAAAGGATCAAGAGACACATGCAAGAGGAGTTCAAAATCAGTGACCTAGGTGAGCTCACATATTTCCTAGGTATGCAGGTGATATATACAGATGAAGGAATGTATTTGACTCAAAGAAGATACATTCAGGATCTTCTTCTGAAGTTCAAAATGGAGAACACTAAACTTGCAGGTACAACTTTGGAGATTAATCATAAACTAAGTGTCTATGAAGGTGAGAAAATTGAAGACATTAAAGAGTATCAAAGCTTGGTAGGTAGTTTGATATATGCTACTCATACAAGGGTAGACATCTCATATAGCGTGGGAGTGCATAGTCAGTTCATGCACTCACCGAGAAGACCACACATGGATGCGCCTAAGAGAGTACTTAAGTATCTCAAAGGTACAATCAACGAAGGTATATTCTATCCTTACTCTTCAGATTTGGATATCAAAATCTACTCAGATGCAGATTGGGCAGGAGCTAAGGATGATAGAAAAAGTACTTCTGGTTACTTAGCATTTGCAGGTTAGAAGCTAGTGTCATGGAGTTCCAAGAAGCAACCAACAGTTGTTTTATCTTCAACTGAAGCAGAGCACAGAGGCTTGACCATAGCAACTCAAGAAGCAATATGGTTAAAAGCATTGTATATAGATTTGGGACTTGTGAGTTCCAAACCTCATATATTTAGAGATAATGTAAGTTCCATGCATCTAGCGGTAAATCCTATTTTCCATGCGAGAACCAAGCACATAGAAGTCTATTACCACTTCATCAGGGAGAAGCTCATGGCAAAGAAGATTGACATTTCTTTTGTTCCAACTGAAAAGCAAGTACCAGATATGATGACGAAGGCACTTGATGGAATAAAGCTTTGTAGATTCAAAGCTATGGTAAGTATTCAACCTATCAGAGAATGAAGACTCAAGCATACTTTAGCTTGAGGGGGAGCTGTTGGAACATCAAGCTTACACTATGCTTGAGGTGGATTTGATCTACATCAAAGGCTATCGCGTCGAAAGAATATCCGTTGGAGAGTTCTTTTTCATATGCTCATTTATTGTACTTTTTTGAGAGATTTTTGATGGTTCATTTACTGTTGTAAAAGCCTTGAGCTTTACACATGTAAAGGTAGAAAGATAGAGCCCAAATCCCACGAATTTGTGGTGGTTGAAGTTGCATTCAATCAAGCAAATCAAATCACCTAAAAGTAGATCAAACTAGATCTTCACTTTTCCTAGATTGTAGGAAAGTGAATTGATTCCCTCCAACAACCATTCCCACCTTCATTTGAATTCAAATTCAACTTGTAAAAGTTGTGGAACACTCCTAGAGTCTATATAAAGACTTGAAATCACTTGTACATTACGTGGATGCAATATACATACACTTGTGACCATCATTGTCTTGCTCCTTCAATTTTCTGCATCATCTTCTTCGCCAACAGTAATCTTGCAGAGGCTGCTTCTCTCTCTTCAGAGCTCCAAATTGAGTGCAAGATGACTCATTGGAAAGATACAGTGTCTAGTTTATGCATATAAATTCTCAAAGCATTTGGTTCAGTAGATTAGGAGGAATCTGAGTTTTTCTGTCTTGGGGTCAATCTCTGCATATTCCTGGAAAATAGGAAGTACCACCGGTGAATGTCGCATTCATTCCTATAGCATATTTTGCTTATTCCTTATAATTTTGAGCATTCCATACACTCAACCCTATGTGTATCACTCCCATATAAGTATTTTTTCTAATTGTAATCACGCTCGTCGCTATGGGCATTTGAAGTTCATTGTCTCTTCCATAGATAGTAAGTTTTTTGAGCTAGTCGACCCGCGAACCTATCTGTTTTGTATCGACTCATTCTCCTTGATGCTCCAAAGTACATAGTGTATTTCTTTGCACTTATTACATGCTTATAAGGTCTATTTGAGTCTCCATAAGCTCAAGGGCTGGTCTTGTGCCGGTTGGCTTGACCAAACTTCGTCGCTTCCAAACGCACTTTTCTACCTTTTACAAGCTTCTCTAAGTTCTTTCACCGTTGCTGGTGATCGAGTATAGGACGAATGTGTGATGGTAAGAGTATAGCAAGAAGTGGCATTGGAAGGTAAAAATTTCAGTTTTTGTTGTTGTTTTTAATTAGTTTTTAGTGTTTTTCATCTTCTCTACACTCCATCTTCACCACCGCATCATCTTCTTCCACTCCAAAAAAAAAATCAGAAAATTCACCATATCCACCCATTCTCCTCATTTCCCCTCATTTGTGCATGCGAGAGAGAGAGAGAGAGCTATTGTGACTCCATGTACTTGTGTGTTTTTGAGTTTTCTTGCAGGTACAGAGCTCAAGTGCATTAGGAAAGCTTCCAAAAAAGTAAAAAACCACTTTCTGTCAGATTTCTGCCATGTGTGTCAAACCATCGCGATGGTCTGCCAACTTCAACATTTTTGGTAAGCAATTTCTCCAAGAGGTAGGCGACACAAGCGTTTGCAAGAATCCACAAACGCATTTGCAAAATCTTTGATTTGGTGGACCATTGCGACGGACTCATGCCAATTGTGTCACACCATCGCGATTGGCTCACGCCATCGTGACGGTTCACTTGAACCATCACAATGGTTCCTGACCATTGCGACAATCCCCTCGACCCTACGCCATCGCGATTGGCTCATGCCATCATTCTGATCCTGCCACGTGTCAAGCCAGACCATCCCGATTGTTCACTAGCCATGCCATCGCGATGACACCAGGTACACTATCACGACGCCTCAAAAATTGGGCCATCGCAATTGGCTCAAGCCATCATGTCGTGTGACCATCACGACGGGCTCACGCCATCACGACAGTTGCATTGACCGTTGACCGATGCCATCGCGATTGTTCGCCGATCACGCCATCCCGATGCCTCACCTCAACCATCGTGATGGTTTGCTTCTGACCATCGTGACGGTTCGCACACCACGTCATCCTGACGGTTCATCTGAGCCATCGCGACGCGGTCCGAGACCATCACGATTGTCTCATACCATCGCGATTGTCCATCGTAAACGCCAATTTTAGGGTGTGATTTTTTGGGTAAATTTGAGGCTATTTGAAGCAAATCTTTGGGTGATACACTCATAGGAGACCCCTTAGCTCATAGGGAAAGAAAAACCTGATTGTCAATTTTTACCCCCAAGGGCCTGAACGCGCATATCTTTCTCATCCAAAGTCTGATTTTTACAGGTCTAGCAAGGGCTATCAAGGGCAAGCAAAGCAAGGCAGTGAAGAACGCAGGGCTTGGGAAGTGCAACTTCTTGGGCATCAGAGCAATCAAAGGAGCTGACTTGAGGTTGGAAGAATACTCAACCCCCTGAGTCAATTATTAGCTTAGGCTAAACGTTAGCATTGTGGATTAACGAGGATAGGAACGTATCAAGTTCAAGAGATTTAATTTTTCAAGTCCAAGACTAAAGTAAAGGTGTGTGATACGAAAACCTAAAGGAAAGAACTTTAAGTCTGATGGAACGAGAACTCAAATGTACCACGGAAAGTCAATTCCTGGCGCATACATCAAGACAAGAATCTAAAGGAAGTTAAAAACAATCAAGTAAATAAAGACAAGGAACATTAACGGTCAAAGGAAGTAAATTCATGAACCTTAGATCAGGCAAGCATATAGGTAAGTCAGATCAACGAAGCCTTAGATCATCAGAAGCAAGTGTAGGAGCTACTGCACGATCGTGGGCTCAACAATTGAATAGCTACCCTTACGAGTCGAGCTCAGATACAAGTGAATCGGAAATGGCATTTAGCATAGAAAGACCAGAAGGAGGGTCAAACATAGCATATTTGGAAACACCCAAAGGACCCTATAGAACTCAATTAGAATTTCTCCGAACCAATCGCTTAGGTGCTCGCATCTATGAGGATGGTTTGCGAAGACAAGTGGTGCAAATGCACAATCCTGATCAACCCATTGGATTGGAACGTCCAGTGGTGAAATTCAAGAGAGATGCGTACATAGACAAAGAAGGAACGATGTACATCATAAGTACGCAGCCAAACAATACCAATGAGTTTGGTGTAATTCAGTTAGAGACAGAAGCTAAATCTCAAGGAAAAGAACCAGTAGGCGAAGAACCTAGGACACCTAGAGGGAAATCTGTACTAACAAGAATACTAATCCCCGACTGGATCCCTCAAGATAATAGAAGCATAGAGTTGTTTGTGAATAAAGAAACTGATGAAGCATTTTGGAGATACAGAATGGAACAACCTAGTGAGGTAGGCTCCATCATGATCTACAAATTTAAGGACCCAGATACACCTTGAAAGGTTGTATACCTGTACGAAACTTCAGAAAGAGTATTTGTGGTACCATACCATGCGAGAAATACCTACACATGGAGAGGTGATTTGGTATTCCCTCCATCACGAGCAAATGTAAACACAAGCCATTAGGGTGCTGGAACATCCTAAGCCCATGGCACTCAAAGAGAGAAGAATAAAGAAAGACCGGAAGTAAGTTTCACTCATAGGGAGAGATAGAACAACCACAGACACACATAGAGTGGAAAGACAAAGAGAACCTAGAATACCAGGTGGTAGAGATGATTTTCCTCTACCTAGACCACGTGAACATGCAAGAATACTGAGACCCACTCAACTAGTAAAATCCATGAAAAACTATTTTGATGGGACAGGAGATCCCTATGACTTTAAGCAAGTGCTAAGAGCAGAACAAGTAGAAGACATGTTCACACAATACAATGCTTTTGGACTAACTTTAAAGAATACCGCTTTAACTTGGTTCCAACCATTGCAACAGAGGCAATTTAGAGACATCCATCACTTTTTAGAATCATTCATCACGGAATTCTCTAAAACTGGAATCAGACATGACACCTCTTCGTTGATTCATAGCTTCAAACAGACCCCTCAAGAAACAATTAGACTTGCAGGACATAGATTTAGACAATACGTTGAAAGATGTCCAATACCAGAGTTACCCTCACAGGCCAAGCAAGTGTCATTGTTTCTAGATGGCCTCTTAAGCTCTAAACTACACTACTATGTGTACTTGAAGGAACCCAGAACGCTAGAGCAATGTGTGAGAATTTGCATAGACATTGGGGACAAACTTGGAGACGAAATTGGAACTCTCAAAAGTCTACAAGGACTCAGATTGTTCATCTCTAACATCCTCAAAACTTTCTAGTTTGATAGAAGACCTAGCAGAGAAAGTGGCCCAGAAACTAGGAGTTTCTAGGAAACAGATGCCTAGGTTAACAACAAACAAGCGTTGTTATACCTGTGGTGGTGATCATATGGTAAATGTGTGTCCCAATGCAACGCAACCACAATCCAACCCTAGTGGCCAATACTGTACAATTGAGAGATGATACATGAATCACACCGCTCAGGACTGCCCATACAACAAACAAGCAGTGAGACAAAGCTACCCGCAAGCATACCACCAACCAGGTAGGTATCAAGGCCAATACAACACTCAACCTCATTACTATAGGCCCCCTCAGAACTATCCTTATCAGGCTCAATAGAGACCTCAACATGTCTTAGCTCAGTAGCCACCCCCACCAGCTAATGTCATCTCAGTCAAATATGCTGCTGTAGAAGAAAACCTCAATAGGGCTTTAGTGCCTTCATCACCCTTGATCACAGAAAGTGACCCAAACTGAAACAGTTTTGACTCTACTTGCAGATGGATCCAACCCCTACATACGTGCCTATCCAAGCTATAACGAGAGCCCAGGTGCTCTTACAAAATCAACAGCTTACTAGAAGGCATATCTCTCACCACTTGTGGTGTGGAGTTTGAGCATACTTTTGCCATTTGTGATTTTGCAAAAAATCATGCTTATGAGATGATTTTAGGACGACCATTCATGCGTCAATTGCAAATCGGATTGGGGAACTAATTCTTTGTACTTACAACATTTAGGAGTGACTACTAAAGTCAATCTTAAAGACTATTCACATCGAGATGTACCCCCAATACAATGGAACACCATCCATAAGACAGAGATAGAAACGGATTCAGTACACTCATTGGAATCAGACCCCTCATGGTTGCACGAGGATAATCATCTATGGATGTGTAAAGTAGCCAAACAAGAGGAAGAACGGTTAGAAGACAGGACTTTAGGTTCAGAACAACATCCACGAACCCTTCAAGACCCAGCTTATGCATCTGTAGTATTTCTAGACGAGGAATCCGAGCCTCATGGGTGGGCAGAAATATTAGCAACAATGGATGTAGCCATCAATGAAGAACAATGGACACCCCACTATGACGAGGATGGCTATGACATTTCATTCTTCACAATAGAGCCAATCATGTGTGATTCAATTATAGAAGAATGTGAACCAAGCACTGATGCATTTGAGGATGCAAGTGACTTTGATCTAGAGTCAATCATTATGGACCCTCCCTTTGCATCAGATGAAGAATATTTCTATGAAGTAGTAGCTTATCCTCAGAGACACGAAGAAATGATAAACGATGTGAGGTTAGCCACACAAGTGACTGCCAAAAGTGAAGGAAAGAAAAGAAAGAAGAAAGAAACCTTGTCAGAGGCAGAAGAATCTTTGTTTGAGGTACCCGAGAACTTCAAGAAGTACGAAATAGAAGATAGAAGAATCATGGTACGAATGCCTAATACCTACATAGGGCATGATTTGACGAATGAAGAAGAGGAAGAGTTAGTTTCCCTATTGCGCGAATATAGAGATGTGTTCGCCTGGAGTTACAAAGACTCGAAAGGAGTAGACTTGGATATATGCTCCCATAGAATCCCTATGACTCCATATGCAAAACCTATGAAAGAGAAACCATACACGTACAATGATAACTGCGCTGCCAAGATTAAAGAAGAAATAGATCGTTTGATAGAAGCAGGATTCATTTAACAAATTGAGCATACCGAATGGGTATCCCCCATTGTGGTTGTGCCCAAGAAGAATGGAAAATTATGTGTGTGTATTGACCTTAAAAAAGTTAATGCCACCACGATTAGAGACAGTTATCTTCTTCCTATCAGGGAACACTTATTGGAGAGAGTTGCGAGCAAGGAAGTTTATAGCTTTCTTGATGGATTCTTAGGCTATAATCAAGTAGCCATTGCCCCTGAAGATCAACACAAGATGGCTTTTGCCATAGAATGGGGCATATTTGCATTTCGTGTGATGCCATTTGGCTTAACAAATGCACCCGCCACTTTCCAGCAACTCATGTGTCATGTTTTCAAGGAATTCTTTGCAAGGATTTGGAAGTTTATGTCGATGACATATGTGCACATTCGAATATGAGGCAGACTCATATCCCAGAACTAAGGCAAGTATTTGACAAATGTCAAGAATATCAGGTTTGTCTAGACCCAGAAAAGTGTGTTTTCATGGTCAAGCAAGGCAAAATTCTAGGACACATTGTGTCAGAGAACAGAATCTCTACGGATGAAGAAAAGGTGAAAGTAATTGCTGATTTACATAGGCCAAGCAACATGAAAGAGGTACAAGCATTTATGGGCCATTGTGGTTATTACAGACGATTCATAGACATGTATGCAATCATAGCCAAGCCTCTGTACTCTCTTTTGACCAAGTTTGAATGGACAGATGAGTGTGAAAATTCATTTAATGAACTTAAACGACGTTTGTGCTCAGCACCTATATTGACGACCCCATATTGGACTAAGCCATTCCATGTACATGTGGATGCATCCAACTATGCCATAGGATGTGTGTTAGCACAACCCACGAATGAAGGTAACACAGATCTCCCCATAGCTTATGCGAGCAGACAGTTGAATGCTGTAGAAAGAAATTACACCACTACAGAACAAGAAGGATTAGGAATGATCTACGCCATAAAGAAATTCAGGCATTATTTTTTGGCAGACAAGTTCAAATTCTTTACAGATCATCAAGCGTTATTGTACTTAGTCAATAAGCCTTGTAACACAAGATGACTGATATGTTGGTTTCTATTACTCATGGAGTATGACTTTGAAGTAGTAGTCAGGAAAGGAAAGACCCATCTTAGAGCTGACCATCTCTCAAGATTAACCACAGGAGAAGCTCCTCAAGGAATAGCGGATGAATTACCAGAGGCATATTTATTTAACCTTGAGATAGTACAAGAATGGGCTAAGCCTATAATCCCTATTCTCACATATGGACCCAAGAATCCTAGGATAAGGATCAAGGAAGGAGAGATTACCAAGTCTTAAAGATACCAAATAATAGAAGGAAGCATATATAAAGCGGATAATCAAAAGATTCTTTCTTGTTGTGTAGATGAATCAAAACATGCGAATTGGTTGCAATCAGCACATGTAGGTGCATTAAGGCAACATCATTCAAAACATCGAACATTGCAGACTCTGCATAGACTAGGAGTATATTGGCCTTCGATGGAAGCAGGCATCTACAAATTGTGTAAAGAATGCCCTGTCTGTTGTGAAAGACCACCAGTAGAACATGCTACATTATATCATGTGTCTCTCACACTAGAATGGAGTGAACCTTTAGTGATGTACTTGAGGACGAAAACATTCCCTCAAGGAATGACCTTAGCATGACAACGAATTCTAGAGCAGGAAGCTCAAGACTATTCACTTATTGGTGACAATCTATACAAACCAGGACGAGACGGATACTTGAGACAATGTGTTCATGAAAGTGATTATTTGAGCGTACTAGAGAGTGCACACCAAGGTGTTGCAGGAGGTCATTTTAGACCCGATAGGATCATCAAAGTCATCCTCTTTGCAGGATTATGGTGGCCCACTCTTCACATGGATGCACATACCTATGTTAAGAGATGTGATGTGTGCCAGAGAACTCAATTTCCTACTCGCAGAGATGAAATGCCATTGAAACCCATGATGGGAGGATGTGCATTCTCTAAGTGGGGTATAGACTTTGTAGGACCCATTAACCCCCCTGCAAAAGGTACACATGCAGAATACATTATTGTTGCGACGGATTGTCTTACCAAATGGGTAGAGGCCAAGGCCACAAAAAAGAATGATGCACACACGACTACAGAATTCTTATTTGAAAATGTCATTACAAGATATGGATTGCCTATAGAGTTAGTGAGCGATCGAGGAACTCACTTTCTAAACCAAGTCATTGAATATTTATTACAGGATTTTTTGGTGATTCACAAGAAATCTGCACCATATCATCCTCAGGCCAATGGTCAAGCCGAAAGCACTTCATGATCCTTTAAACTCATGAACAACAAATGTTTAGATTGGGACAAACAGTTACATCACGCTGTTTGGGCATATCGAGTGGCCTACAAGACCGTACTCAATGCAACTCCCTTTCAGATGGTTTTTGGTCAGAATGCTGTGCTTCCTTTGGACTTTTTGATACCAACCCTTAAGGTTGCACAAGAACATCAGTGGACCGTCCATGAATTATCAGCAAGAATATGGACTTGGAACGATTAGGAGAAACCAGGCTGAAAGCAGCAGCAAGAATATATGCAGCAAAGAAGCGACAGAAAGCCTATTTCGATGCACATGTGAAAGATAAAGGCTTAAAAGAAGGAGATTTAGTCCTAGTGTATACGCTAAAATAGCACGCATGGAAATTAGAAAAGCGAGGTTATGGACCTATGATCATTAACAGACTCTTGACAAGTGGAGCAGTACAATTAGCTACCCTAGAAGGAGACATAATGCCTAATTACATTAGTGGCTGTAGAGTCAAGTTATACCAAGAACCTCTTACTGAGGATATGCTTAGATGACTCACGTTGGCAAAGAAGCTTAAGGAGGAAGAAAATAGAATACGAGCTGAAGCTCAGGCAAAAGCTATAGAACGCATTAAGCGCATGAAGCTAAGAAGACAAGGGCTAGGGAGAAAACATTATAACCATCTGGAAACAACACACAGATACCCCATGGCCATGTGTCAAGTAAAGTCGAGTACTCATCCTAACATAGTGGATAGGAGACCATTCATTACAGTTAGACTAGAGCATGGCAACCCTTGCGAAGAGCTTAGGGCTTTAATTGACTCAGGTGCTACGACTAGTG
The DNA here is from genome assembly GCA_020310875.1 of Ceratopteris richardii. Lineage (NCBI taxonomy): Eukaryota > Viridiplantae > Streptophyta > Polypodiopsida > Polypodiales > Pteridaceae > Ceratopteris > Ceratopteris richardii. The sequence goes on from CM035429.1 coordinate 89,693,087, forward strand.
CGACTAGATGGTCCCACTATAAGGACTCAGGACTAGAAATGCGGCCAATTGAGGCATACCTCAAAGGGTTAGGAGGCATGGAGACCCCTTGCATGGGTGAGGTGGACCTTCCTATCCTCATACATGACGTGAACATGACAACGAAGCTACTAGTGTGCCATGATGATGACCTGGTAGAACCCCTAATCCTTGGCCAAGATTGGCTATACAATCACTCAGTGGACCTAAATCTTAGACAACAAAAGAGGACGAGGGCAATGATGAAGCCAACCAGGTCACTCATGACTCCCAAGAGAATGTGCAGACAGATGAACAAGGACAGCAAACCGACACCCAAGGTGACACAAGCACGCACGAAGATGAAACATTTGAAGCAGCGGCATACACCTTGGCAATCAAGAAGTTACATCGCACCATGGAAAAATTTTGGGCACGTAAAAAGCTATCTGAGGAAGAAAACCAGGCTCTCATAGAACAAGAACTCGTCACAGGAGGCTTTGAAGAGGCGTACATCAAAGGCTTCAGAGAGCTAGTTAAGTCGGTAGGCACTAATGAAGCGTTAAGGTATTTGCAGAGAAAGCCACTACCGCAGTTTGACCCATGCCGCATTCGATTATTATCCAAACCAGGTCAATACATTCCTGTACCAACAGATGGCCAATCTTCAAAACAGGCCAAGAAAGCCCGTCTAATCCTTGACGAATCTTTGGCAGAGGAAACAATTATCATCGACTCCCCGCCTCATCCCTCTACTGTACATACCACCACAGTTGTCGCAGTACCCACCACCCCAACAGCTCCTCCTTCACCTCCCATCCCTGCAGTCTCTCCTATACACCCTGCCTCTCCCAGACCTTCCACGTCTTTGGATAGTGTTGTAGCAGGAGCCTTTGTTGCTTCAATTCCTCTAACCCTTTCTGCACCTACCCAACCTAGCTTACCTCCTTGAACATCCACCCTCCCATCCAGTCCATTTCTCCATCCATCCTTCCCTTCCTTTCCCACCCATCCAAGACACCTATTTCCATTTCCCCCTCCATTGACCTTTTCCCCAGTCTCACCTCCCCGACCTACCGTCTTTTCGCTTTCCCCTTTTCACCAAGGAGTACAAGAGACCCCAACTGTAAATTACTCGGCCACATTTGTAAATCATGTATTTACACCCACACACGCACCCATCGTCACTCCACTATTCACAGTCACGGCACTCGGCACCACGTCCAGTGACATGGATATATCACCACCCACCACACCACCACTCACCTCACCTATTGCACCACCATATTTAGGCACATCACTTTTTTCCACCATCACCATTGCATCCACATTCCCATCCCTATTTCCCCTTCCCCATGCATCAACACCCACACACACAACATCTACATTCACTACACCATTAATTTTATCACCCACCATCGACACTGCATTTCGTCAGATGTTCACATGCATGACACAAGTAAGAGATGAGTTTGCATCTCTTGGAACTAGTTACCAGACGCTGCAGACGACAACGAACGATTTACAATCGCAGCTTAATTCACTGTCCATCAAGAATGCATCACTTAACACCCGATATCAAGAGCTCCACGAGGCCTATCATAAACTGGAACTAGAAAGTGAAGAAAAGACAAAAGAGGCCATCACCGATATTGACAACTTGTTGCGGGCTCAGACTATTCGCAAAGCAATGCTTACGAGAAACATGGGACTACTCAGACGACACTTAGCAGTAGCTAAAGAAGAGAATCAATGTCTACAGGAACAAAACAGAGAAAACTTGGAAGCTGCTCTAGATCAACCAGATGAGCCCTTGAGTCCCAGTCGTTTCAAAGCTGTCCCCTCCGAATCTATGAAGATGTTATTGGAAGATCATGTCAGATTAATAGAGGAGTATGACAGTATGAACGAGGAATACCAGAAGCTAAAAGAAGACCACAAATTGCTCCAATTAAGAGCACCTGTATAGCAAGGACTACCAGCTCCTACGGACCCATCTCTTGAAATCATCGAGGAACTCAACGCTCTAAGGGCCCAGGTAACTACTCTCCAAACATCGATCGCAGCATATGAAGCACCTCCCAGGCCAGACTCCCCACCAAAACTACCAACGGATGAAGAAACAGTGACTATCCCGGTGGAGGACACTTTTGAAGAAGCATATGAACCCCAACCCATCCCAGGCAGGTGCGTCACGGCAGAAGGCTAGACGACTTTTGAACTTCCTACTCCCGCATGGATGAAGACTATTGAAGAGCTTGGAAGGACCCACTCCGCAAGGGTAGAAGCACAGTTACATGCAATGGCAATGACAAAAGAACGAATATTACAATCTCCTTATTTTGCTCACTTGGCCCCCCACAGGTACATATCTCGGCATGAGCTACAATACAAGCCATATTTTATGTTAATGGCAGAATATTAGTTGGCCATAGAAAAAGAAACAGGAAAGAAACCATCCGATGCAACTCAATTTGAGCCTGACAACTTGCCAACAGATGCGCAGCGGGGAGAAATATATCAACCAAATTAGCACCAGGACTTATTACAAGAATACCCCGAAATGATGAGCACTTGGGCCAAGGCACCACTCCACTTGAAGTACAACCCATATTGGGGTCCCATGCCACATCGCCGCTCTTGGAAGGCATTTGCCATTAAAGTACACAACAACGAGCAATGCAAGGATTGGCTCAATTACCCATATTTCAGGCCACCCACAGGACCACCAACAGTTGGATACATGATGGCAATGATTCCTCACTAACTCCCTCACTTACGAAGAATGGATGATGTAGCAGTGCATATGATTGTCAAAATATTTGACATGATGCAGATGGTATTCAAAGTCTTCCGTCACATCAAGGCACCACATGTAAACACCCAGGCTTTCGAGCATGGCAACCAAGATTTAGCTTATGACATGAGTACGACACCATCACTCCGGGTGTGCTATGCCTGGCACTGTCGAATCAAATACTTACTAGCGTGCTATAAGCAGACCTTCGAAGAAATGTTCACCACAGCTTTTTGGGAGTATCACTCAAAAGTGTTCATAAGCAGGCCTACACATCTACTACAATTATTTGCCTGTGAACAACTGGTGTACTCCACAAAGAATAGACTCCCGCCACCAGAGGAACCTCAGCCCATCGATTGGGAGAAGCTTGAAGTTGATCTTGCCAGAGGTATCCGCATTTCAGAACACACCCTCGCTTAGGACCTACTACAAAATTATATCCGACAGACCCCACAACAAAGTTCTGTCGAGGACGACAGAAGCGAGAGGGAGGGGGGTGTTGGCAGTAGTCAGAGGTATAGATGACGCTGAAGCATATAAAGACAGAGCACAATGAAGTAGCAAGGAGTCAGTTGAATCATTTTCCGAAGAAGTATGTTTTATAAATACTTTTCAAACATTCCCAATAGTGATTTTCATCACTCATGTACCATATGTAACATAGAAAAACCCCTTTTCGTAATTTATAGCTCCATTTTGTTCAAGCCGAGGAGTCCTCAAGCTTGAGGAGCTTAGGTAGAATGAACCTACCAATTTTGGTTATTTTTAGACCTCGTTTACCCTTCCAAATAGCACCGAGAACCTATTTTTTAATTATGTCGGACACTAGATATGAAACCGGTCAAAACTAGTCTAGAATCTATAAAAAGAGCTACAGAGCTCATTTTGGGGTTAGCTTGTATGAGTAGAGAAGAGCTTAGAGCTATTTTGAGTTGTAATTGAGATCTTGAGTAATAGAGTCTATTTCCCTACCTTCCATTGTGTCTTGCTTGTCTCTTCATGTGTGTGTGTGTATGTGTGTGTGCATCTCTATGCTTCTCACCTTCACTCCCACTACATCTCACATTCATGATCTTCATATCACTCCTATCTCTTCCGTGCATTGACATTAAGGAGGTGGAGCTTCTTAACATGGTTCTCACCATTGTGCTATAACAATAGTAGCTTTCACATCTACTATTGAGTGTGTGTGGCTCAGATGCCTTATGGCTGATTTGGATGTTGATCAGTCTTCTGCCACCACCATTTTCACTGACAGTCAGAACACATTGGCAGTTGCGAGGAACCCTATGTTCCATGCTCGCACTAAGCACATTAAGGTGCATTATCATTATGTTAGGGAGAGGTTCTCTGCTAGGGAGATCAACTTGGCATATGTGCCCATGCAAGAGAACATTACAGACCTTTTCACGAAGGCTCTGCGTAGGGAGAAGTTTGAAGATTTCTGCAAAGCTTTGGGCTTAGTTCCTTTTGTGGATTGATTCCACATAGCTTGGCACTTCCTTATACATGAGTGTCAGCTCCTTGTTCACCGCATCACTCCCAGGGGAGATTTGTTGATATATTTAGGTTGTGATGTGTGTGAACACACTAGGACCGTCGGGGCACTTTTTTCCCTCCTTAGGAGGTTTTTTTCCCCCAATTTGTATATACGCCTATCGCCCTAATGGGCTACTTATCTTTGTACATTCTAGTGGTAATACATTCAATATTGTGTGTTGTGCTCCAAGCTTCTTCTTCTTCCTTGTGTTGTTCGTGTGCTTCCACAGACGTCTAACTCCAACAGATATGTATATGTGTGTTTATGTTATATGTATGTATATGTGTATATGTATGTGTATATGTTTGCATGTATATGTGTATGTGGGTATGCGTATGTGTGTGTGTATATATGTGTATGTATTTTGATTCTTTTTTTTTGTTGTGAGATTAAATTAATAGGAGATATTGTATGGTGGAAAAAAATAAGAGGCAACCTAACATACCACCTGAGACATGGCAGTTTTTTCATAGACAATTACGCCTTTAGGAGTAATATGTGTGTGTATATGAATGTGTGTACATATGTATATGTGTATATGCATTGTGTAAGTGTATATGTGTATGTATGTGTATGTGCATGTGCATGTGCATGTGTGTGTATATGTATGTATGTGCATGTGCATGTGTAAGTGTATATGTGTGTATATGTGTATGTGCATGTGCATGTGTATGTGTGTGTATATCTATGTGCATGTATATGCATAAGTGTATGTGTATATGTGTGTATATGTGTGTATGTGCATGTATATGTGTATATGTATGTATGTGCATGTGTGTGTATGTGTATATGTGTGTGTATGTATGTGTATATATATGTGTATATATGTGTATATATGTGTATATATGTGTATATATGTGTATATATGTGTATGTGTGTGCATATATACATATGTGCATATGTATGTGTATGTGTATAAACATATACAAGTGTATGTATATGCATGTGTACATGTATGAAACATGCATGTGCATGTGGATGCATTTCCATTTGCATCCATGTGCATGCATGTGGATGTGCATATACATGTATTTAAGTATATACATGTGGATGTGCATATACATGTATTTAACAATTGGAGAGTGAGCACATGAATGAAGGTCACTCTATGGATAGTTTTCTAACAAAGATCTGAGATTTGAAGGAACATTTGATTTCTACTGATGAGGTTATACCAAATAGCTCACTTGTGCAGACTGTTTTGAAGGGTCTTCCTGATTCATATCAAAGTTTTGCTTCTACTCTTCGGTTGATGATGCAAGGCAATCCAGATGCCTTGTCTTTTGAGGAGTTAGTCTCCGTTTTGTTGCAGGAGGATCAGTCCAGGCAAAGCAGGTCCATTATGCGTGTTGTCAATCAAGCTTTCCTGGCTAGTCAAAAGGGCAAAGGAAAATGGAGCTCTTCAACTAGTAAGCAGAAATCTTCTAATTCTGCACAATCGAAGAGGGAAGACAAAGATGAAAAGGAATGAGAGAAAATGATCATATCATAAAGAATTGTACAAAACTAGCTGCTAAAGAGGAAAAGAAGAAAGAGGATGGAATGGTTGTTGCAGAGGCATCCACACCAAAAACAAAGTATGCTAATCTTGTGCAAGAAGAAGAATGGGCATTTACTACTATTTGTAGCTTTGAACCATCTTCTCATGAGCAGTGCATGTCTTTAGTAGACTCAGATGTTTGGTAGTTTGATAGTGGGGCGACCAAACATATTACCTCGTAGCATAGTTTCTTCTCTTCACTCGAGCGTGCCCCTATAGGGAATACTGTTACATGTGCCAACAACTCCTCTTATCCTGTTATGGGAGTTGGTAAGATCATTTTGACTACTGCTGATGGTAGTTCTTTCACTTTGTCAGCCGCTTGGTTTCTGCGAAGGATCACGAAAAGTCTGTTATCAGTTTCTACTTTAGCCAAAATTATCTTGGTTGTGAAATTTGTAGATGACAGATGTACAGTTCATGATCTATCAAATAGCAATGTGATTATTGCTTCTGGCATTTTATGTTGTGGGCTGTATAAGCTCATAGATTATGAAAGATCTGTAAATGATTCGGCATGTGCAGTACATGATTCTCAAGCTATGTCAGGTAGTTTTTTGGGCAAAATGCATTGTTCCTCCTTTCCAAAAGATGGTTCAGCTCGGGCTACTCAGAAATTGCAGCTTGTCCATAGTGATGTTTGTAGTCCTATGCAGATACCTTCTTTCGGAAATTATCTTTATTTTGTGACTTTCATCGATGATTTTTCCAGGCATGCATGGGTATATCCATTGAGGCAAAGTCTGAAGTGTTCATGTGCTTCAAACAGTTTTAGGTTTTGGTTGAAAATCTGTCAGCATGTAAAATGGGCACCCTCCATTCTGATCAAGGGGGGGAATATATGTTTTTTTATTTTAATTCTGGTTGAACATGGGATAAAACACAAGTGTACAGTGCCGTATACACCTCAACAGAATGGAGTTGTTGAACGAAAGAATAGGTCACTCGTGGAGATGGAGAGGTGTATGATCAAGGGTTAGGCTTTACCACCTAGTTTCTGGCTTGAGGCTATCATGTGTGTAGCATATGTAATTAACAGGTGTCCCACTAAAGCACTGTAGTCTATCACTCCATATGACGCTTGGCATGACCGCAAGCCATCTGTTGCTCATCTGCATGTTTTTGGTTGTTTGGCATATGCATTAGTGCCCAAACAACATCGTAGAAAATTGGATGATAAAGCAGTAAATGTATTTTTGATGGGTATAGTTCTGAAAGTAAAGGCTATCATCCATATCATCCACATACTAAATGCATTCTGGTTAGCCGTGATGTTTTTTTTTGTTGAAGATGCTATTCAACCATTGCTTTCATGTATTAAGGAGACATCTGTTAGCTCCAAAGACATCTATGATACTTTGCTTCCTCTTTTTACAGGTGAACAGTCTAGTGCTAGTCCTAATGAGGCAACTTCTCAACCTTTGCAGGTTTCATGTGATGATGAAGATCATTCCATTTCTGAGGCAAATTTACATGATGCACGTACTGAGAAGAGCTATTGAGCAGGCAAGAACTATGCCAAAATGGCTGGTGCAGACCTTGCGTGATAGCAAATTAGATTCACCTCTGCCATATAACACTCGATCGGGCTCTCATAGTGCCTTTTTTGCATCAGATTGCTATGATATGGCTGCATCTAGTCTCTGTGATGAGACTGAGCCTATTTCATTTGATGAAGCACAAAATTCAAAAAATTGGATGGCTGCTATGCAATCTGAATATGATGCAATAATGAAGAATGCTACAATTGACAGGTATAAGTCTAAGCTTGTTGCAAAGGGTTATGCATAGGAAAGAGGCATTGATTTTGATGAGACCTTTGCATCTACATGCCGTATGAATACTCTTCAGAGCATCTGTGCACTTGAAGCCCATCATGGTTTGAATGTACATCAGTTGGACATTAAAACTGCATTTCTGAATGGTGACTTGCATGAAGAAGTGTATGTTTTTTAGCCTCGTGGCTTTGTGCAAAAAGGGCATGAAAACCAGGTGTGCAGGTTAAAGAAGGCATTATATGGTTTAAAGCAAGCACCACGTGCTTGGTATGATACATGCCTATCTGATTGCACATGGTTTTGAGAACAGTCCAACTGAGAGAACCTTATATATAAAACATGCTAATGATGTGCTTCTGATCATTGTTATCTATAATGATGACATGCTGCTCACTAGTCCTATTGAGAAGCATATTGCTGATTTTAAGGCTGATTTGCATGCCTCATTTGAGATGTCTGAGTTAGGGCATTTGCATCACTATTTGAGCATTCAATTTATGCAAGTTGATGGTGGAATGGATTTGTGTCAAACAAAATATATTGACACATTATTGCAACATTTTGGCCTTGAAGTCTGTAAGCCTATTGCCCCTCCTATGGAGACAAGTTTACGATTGAGTCTTCATGATGCTATAGATGCCTCTGATGCTATCCTCTATCAGCAGGCTATTGGCTTCCTAATTTACTTATGCATTACTCAGCCAGATATTCAGTTTGTTGTCTCACAGATGAGTAGGTTTATGCATTGCCTAAGTGTCAAGCATTGGCAGGTGGTTAAGCACATCTTTTGCTACTTGAGTGGTACTTGGCTACTTGGCTTGTTTTATCCCAAGGGGGATCACTACCGCTAGATTTGCATGCTTTTTCTGACTCAAACTGGGCTGGTTGCTATGATAGTTGTGTGTCCATTAGTGGCTTTTGCTTCATGCTTGGTAGCTCATGTATATCTTGGTTGAGCAAGAAGCAACCTACTATGGCCACTTCCAATTGTGAGGTTGAGTATAGGGTAGTTGTTGGCAGTAGTTAGAGGCATAGACGACACGGAAGCATGAAAAGACAGAGCACAATGAAGTAGCAGCGAGTCAGTCGAATCATTTTTCAAAGAAGTATGTTTTATAAATACTTCTCAAACATTCCCAATAGTGATTTTCATCACTCATGTACCATATGTAACATAGAAAAACCCCTTTTCGTAATTTATAGCTCCATTTTGTGCAAGCCGAGGAGTCCTGGAGCTTGAGGAGCTTAGTTAGAACGAGCCTACCAATTTTGGTTATTTTTAGACCTCCTTTACCCTTCCAAATAGCACCAAGAACCTATTTTTCAACTATGCCGGACACTAGATGTGAAAGCGGTCAAAACTAATCTAGAATGTATAAAAAGAGCTAGACAGCTCATTTTTGGGGTTAGCTTGTATGAGTAGAGAAGATCTTAGAGCTATTTTGAGCTGTAATTGAGATCTTGAGTAATAGAGTCTATTTCCTACCTTCCATTGTGTATTGCTTGTCCCTTCATGTGTGTGTGTGTATCTGTGTGTGCATCTCTATGCTTCTCACCTTCACTCTCACTACATCTCACATTCATGATCTTCATATCACTCCTATCTCTTTCGCTGATTGACATTAAGGAGGTGGAGCTTCTTAACGTGGTTCTCACCATTGTGCTAGAGCAACACCAAATTTGGCACCGTTTGTTAGAACATCAAGCTTACACTATGCTTGAGGTGGATTTGATCTACATCAAAGGTTATCACGTCGAAAGAATATCCGTTGGAGAGTTCTTTTTCATATGCTTATTTATTGTATTTTTTTGAGAGATTTTTGATGGTTCATTTACCGTTGTAAAAGCCTTGAGCTTTACACATGTAAAGGTAGAAAGATAGAGCCCAAATCCCACGAATTTGTGGTGGTTGAAGTTGCATTCAATCAAGCAAATCAAATCACCTAAAAGTAGATCAAATTAGATCTTCACTTTTCCTAGATTGTAGGAAAGTGAATTGATTCCCTCCAACAACCATTCCCACCTTCATTTGAATTCAAATTCAACTTGTAAAAGTTTTGGAACACTCCTAGAGTCTATATAAAGACTTGAAATCACTTGTACATTACATGGAAGCAATATACATACACTTGTGGCCATCATTGTCTTGCTCCTTCAATTTTCTGCATCATCTTCCTCGCCAACAGTAATCTTGCAGAGGCTGCTGCTCTCTCTTCAAAGCTCCAAATTGAGTGCAAGATGACTCATTGGAAAGCTATTAGTGTCTAGATTATGCTTATAAGGTTTCAAACCATCTGGTTCAGTAGATTGGGAGTAATATAAGTTTTTCTGTCTCGGGGTCAATCTCTACGTATTCCTTAAAAATAGGAAGTACCACTGGTGAATGTTGCATTCATTCCTATAGCAAATTTTGCTTATTCCTTATAGTTTTGTGCATTCCTTACACTCAACCATATGTGTATCACTCCCATAAAAGGATTTTTTCTCATTGTAATCACGCTGGTTGCTATGGGCATTCGAAGTTCATTGTCTCTTCCATAGATAGTAAGTTTTTTGAGCTAGTCGACCCGCGAACCTATCTAATTTGTATCGACTCATTCTCCTTGATGCTCCAAAGTACATAGTGTATTTATTTGCACTTATTACATGCTTATAAGTTCTATTTGAGTCTCCATAAGCTCAAGGGCTGGTCTTGTGCCGGTTGGCTTGACCAAACTTCGTCGCTTCGAAACGCACTTTTCTACCTTCTACAAGCTTCTCCAAGTTCTTTTAGTGGTATCAGAGCTGGATTAAGATGGGTGACGGCTTTCCCTCAATGATCGAGAAGCTTGATCGACACAACTACGCGGCTTGGCAAATCAAAATGGAGGCCTATTTGCAAGGTAGAAATCTTTATGGAATTGTAGCAGCTGATGAAGCTATGCCTATTCCAAGATCCAAAGGAGGACCTACACAAGAGGAGACACATAAGCTCACACTTTGGTGCACAAGGGATGATCAAGCACGGTTGTACATACTGAACTCTATCTCCCACTTTCTATTACCACATATTAGAGGAGCAAGACATCTCAAGGGACTTGGGATGCCCTCGAGGCTTTCTTTTCTGCTAGTACCAAAGCAAGAAAGAATCATCTTTGGAACAAGTTCAACCAAATGAAGAAGACACCTAAACAAACCATCATAGAGTTTGTTACCAAGGTCAAGGAGGTTGCGGATAAATTAGCATCCATTGGAGAGCTAATTGAAGAAGAGGTCATAATGAAGCAAATTCTCAACGGCATTCGAAGTGATAAGCAATGGCAATCCTTCACGACGGCGTATGATCTCATCATGGATGTGCAGACTCCAGACTTCAACATCTTTCTTGGACAACTCTTCAATCAAGAAGCCAACAATAGCATAAAGGAAGGTAACTCTTATCATGGTAGTTCAACTAGTGCTCTGTATGCAGCTAAGAAGGATAAGAAGCAGAAAGGCAAGAAGAAGGAAGAAGATGAAGAAGAGACTTCTCAAGCCAACTTCGCAAGCAAGAGCAAGTGGAAAGGGAAGAAGAAAGGACCAAAGCAAGACAAAGCCAAAGGTCAGAATGTTCAACCTTGTGCCATTTGTGATAAGACCAACCACACCACTCAAAATTGCTGGTTCAATGGGAAGACCTAGAAAGGAAGTGGAAGAGGTGGATATGGCAGCAATAGAGGCAGAGGTGGACACAACTTCAACAATAACAATAGAGGCTATAATAGAAGGGACTACAACAATTATTCAGAAGATCAACCACATGAAGACTCATTGCTTCTTATGAATCTAAGCCACAAAGAAGGTAAACAAGATGGTCATTTGTTCTACATAGATTCAGGATGTTCGAATCATGTTGCAGGCAACATTGCTCTTCTATCTAATTTGGAAAGTCCAAAGCATAGACATGAACTGCAAACAGGGGATGACACGAAGCACAATGTGGAGAAGATTGGTAATGTCAAAGCTTCCAGTGGCAGGACAAACATTTTGAGTAAGGTTCTCTATGTACCCACTATCACTAAAAACCTAATAAGTGTAGGCCAAATAGTTGAAAAAGGCTTGCAAGTTAGGTTCACCCAACATGGAGCTTTTGTGGAAGATCCATGTCAAGGCTTCAAGAAGATAGCCCAAGGTGAGAAGCATGGTAGGCTCTTTACTTTTGAAGTAGGAGAAACTAGGAACATAGCTCTATTCAACTTTGGGTCTCAAACCCTAAGTGAGCTTGAAGTGTGGCATAAGAGACTTGCTCATGTGAATGGAAGAACCTTGAAGGATATATGCAAGGATCAAAGTGTTCTAGGACTGCTGAACATATCAAAGCAACACATGATCAATAGGTGTGATGCATGTCAAATTGGGAAGGCACAAAAAACAACCATTCAACCACAACGGCTACATCCACAACAACTTATTGGACTTAGTACATACAGATGTATGGGGACCAAGTCAAGAACCTTCATTAGCAGGATCAAGGTATTATGTCTCGTTTATTGATGACCATAGTAGATGGACTATTCTATACTTTATCAAGAGTAAGAATGAAGTGTTTGATTGCTTCAAGAAGTATCTTGCACATGTGGAGAATCATACAGGTAGATCACTAAAGAAGCTCAGATCCTATGGAGAGGGAGAATACTTCTCCAAAGAGTTTGATGAGTTCTTGTAGGACAAAGGTATAAAAAGGGAAGTGACTACCAGGTACTCTCCTCAACTAAGTGGAATTGCAGAGAGGAGAAACAAGACATAGGTTGGATCAGCCCGAACAATGCTTGAAGAGAAGAAGTTGCCACATTATCTATGGGCAGAAGCTATTTCAACTGCTGTGTATCTTGTCAATCGACTACCATCCAAATCACTTCAAGGTATGACTCCTTATGAAGCATGGCATGGAAGAAAACCTAGTCTTGGACATTGCAAGGTTTTTGGTTGTTTAGCTTATGTTCATGTACCATCACAAATAAGAGGTAAGCTAGATGAAAGGGCAACAAGGCAGTGTTTATTGGATATGATTCAACTCAGATGGGTTACAGGTTCTTCAATCCTTCAACCAAGCAATTCACTACAAGTAGAGATGTTGTGTTTGAAGAACACAGGTCTTGGTATGATGAATACAAACAAAGGTAACACTACCATATGATCTTGATTCTGACTCTCATCAATTAGGAAGCAAGCATGATACACAGGTCCAGGATCCAAGAAGTGATACAGACGATGACCAAGATGAAAGAGAAAAGGATTACAAGCTATGGAAGTCAAGAGGCAAAGAAAAGATGCAAGAGATTGGGGAATGCTCCAAACAAGCACCTAGAAGATCAGCAAGAGAGAAGAAACAACCAGAAAGGTATGGATCTGATTCCACATTTGTTACGAAGCATTCAATCTACTTGGCAAAAGACTCTATTTCAGAGGAACCCTCAACCTATGAAGAGGCAAAGGGAAACCTTAATTGGGAAAAGGCCATGAACGAAGAGATAGATGCATTGAAGGAGATGGACACTTGGGATTTGGTTCAAATGTCGCCGAATCAAAAGGTAATTGGTTGCAGATGGGTATATAAAGTTAAAAGAAATTCAGATGGATCAGTTTGCAGGTACAAGGCAAGATTAGTTGCCAAAGGATGCTCACAAACTCATGGTATAGACTATGAGGAAACATTCTCACCAGTTGCAAAGATGACTACAATCAGGACATTGATAAGTGTAGATGTTGCAAGGAATTGGAGACTCCTCCAACTTGATGTGAAAAATGCATTCTTAAATGGTTGGATAAGTGAAGAGGTATACATGTCACAACCACCAGGTTTTGAAAACCCTAATCATCCATCTTATGTTTGTAGACTTAAGAAAGCATTGTATGGATTGAAACAAGCTCCAAGAGCTTGGAATTACAGGTTGGTTACATATCTTCAAGACCAAGGGTTCAAAGCTACCAGCTCAAATCCTTCTCTATTCATCAAAAGGGATCACAATGAGGTTATCTATCTATGTGTATATGTAGATGATATTATTGTGACAGATGATGATCTAAATGGCATTCAAAGGATCAAGAGACACATGCAAGAGGAGTTCAAAATCGGTGACCTAGGTGAGCTCACATATTTCCTAGGTATGCAGGTGATATATACACATGAAGGAATGTGTTTGACTCCAAGAAGATACATTCAGGATCTTCTTCTCAAGTTCAAAATGGAGAACACTAAACCTGCAGGTACACCTTTGGAGATGAATCATAAACTAAGTGTTTATGAAGGTGAGAAAATTGAAGACATTAAAGAGTATCAAAGCTTGGTAGGTAGTTTGATATATGCTACTGGATGTTTATTTGATGAACAAGTGCACACCTACTGGAGTGCATAATTTAACTCCCGAGGAGGTTTATTCTGGTAAGAAACTTGACCTTACATATCTCAAAGTTTTTGGATGTATGTGTTATGTTCACAACCCTCAAGAACTAAGGAAAAAGATGGAGGCAAAGTAAAAAAAAATGTATCTTCATTGGATATTCATCGGAGCAAAAAGGATTGGTGCTACAATCTGGTGACAAAGGAGCTACGAGTCTCATGAGATGTGGTATTTGATGAGCTAAGGCCATGGTTTGAAGAAAACGGGAAAGAGAAGATTCTTGAAGAAGATTGCAAAGATGATGGAGGTGTTGTCCAAGAAGAATTTCAGCAAACAAGCACTCAAATGTCAGGTCCAGAAGCCTCTACATCACTTGGAGAATGCTCAACATGGAAGGGGAGACTAAGGAGTCATTCCTCATCACAAACATCAGGTTATGAAAGATTTGAAGCTGAAAGTGCTGCCTAAAATAGTGATTCATATGCAAGTAAGAAGAGTATGAAGATGTGATTACACCAAAGGTAAAGTGGAATCGGTTGAAGAAGCAATACTCAAAAGGAAATGAAAGGAGGTCTTCAAAAGCAAGGTATCCGATTCAAAAGTTGAGCTATGATAGTTTTATTGCGAAGAATTTTTCATATATGACACAGGTGGTCAAAGACAAAGAACCAGATGCATATGAAGAAGCATGTACACAAAAAGAATGGAAGCAAGCTATGCAAGAAAAGATAAAGGACAATCACACATGGGAGCGAGTTCCAAAGGCTGAAGGTATGAAGATTGTTCCAAATAAATGGGTGTTTAAAATAAAGAGAAATGCTGATGGTTCTCTAGCTAGGCATAAAGCTAGACTAGTAGCAAAAGGATTCAAGCACACTCACATCATCGACTATGAAGAGACTTTCAGCCTGGTTGCAAAGATGGGAACAATTAGAACCTTGGTTGTAGTGAGTGTAGCAAGGAGATGGCCATTGTACCAACTTGGCATAAAAAATGTTTTTCTCAATGGTGAACTTCAAGAAGAGGTATACATGAGTGAACTGATTGGATTTGAAGATAAAAAGGATCCAGATTTTGTTTGTAGATTGAAGAAAGCTTTGTATGGGCTGAAGCAAGCACCACGTGCTTGGAAGCAAAGATTGGTTGAGTACCTCACAAGGTGTGGGTATAGTCCAAGTAGTGCAGATCCCTCTCTCTACATGAAGAAAGAAGAAGGCAAGCAGGTATACATTTGTATATATGTTGACAATCTTATCATAACGAGAAGTAATGTTGCAGGAATACAAGAGATAAAAAGAGAACTCGGTAAGGAGTTTAAAATTTCAGATCTTGGTGAGCTTAAATACTTTTTAGGCATTGAGGTAGTCTATGGGAAAGATGGCATCTACTTGATGCAAAGAAAGTACCTGCTAGATGTTCTTTTTAGATTTGGAATGAGGGAATGCAAACGACTCACTCAACCTATGGACACAAATGTGAAGCTATGCTCAACTGATGGAGAGAAGTTACATGATGAACTACATATAGGAGTATTATAGGTTCATTGATCTATGCTACGATCACAAGACCAGATTTGTGTTACATTGTTGGAGTTCTTTCTCAATTTATGCAAACTCCAACAAGTGAACATTTAAATTCAGCCAAATGAGTGCTAAGATATGTGAAGCACACAATCAATCATGCCTTGTTTTATAGATATGATGAAGAATTGCAGGTAAAGGGCTTCAATGATGCTGATTGGGCTGGTTTGAAGGAAGATAAAAGATCCACTTCAGGTTATGTGTTCATGATAGATAGCAAACCTATCACATGGAGCTCAGAGAAGCAACCTACTGTTGCACTATCATCTACAGAAGCTGAATATAGAGGATTAGCAGCTATGTGGATTAATAAGCTCTTGGCTGATCTTGATGTGCAAGTATAGACCATTCCAATTTATGGTCACAATGTGTCAAGCATTCACTTGACAAACAATCCAATGTTTCATGCACAAAGTAGGCCTTAGATGCTTCTAAGCTAAAGAGGTTCAAGGATTAAATCAACTTGCATGATATGACTAAAGGCTCACATGCGTGCTCGAGGGGGAGTGTCACAAATAAAGAAGCAATATCATATATATTTTGCAAAAAGGATTTTCTTCAAATATAGTGGCTACTCAAAGTAGTGGAGGAGTTATGGAGAAGACCTGTCAAATTCATCATGAGCTCATGGTCATTTGGCTACAAAAGAAGCAAGGGAGGACACTCAAGAATAGAGGAAGAAGGCATTGAGGTTGCCTTGTAGGTAGTTCATTTGGTTTTAGTCATTTCATTTTCTTCAGTCTCATAGACTATGTCCAACTGCATACCAATTTCTAGGTAGCCTGATTGTGAGAGTCATATCTCTCAATATATGTATCCATTTTTAGAGTTTAAATATATGTTCGAAAGATTATCTCAAAGACTTTTTGTATCTAGAATAATTTTGTCAAGTTCATTACGCTCTATGAGTTATTCAGTTTTTAGTGAAGTCCAATTTTCAGCTTAATTGAGTGGACATATAGCCTGTTTTGAGGCAACGAGTTGCCAAACCAAAACTACTCCAAATTGAGTGTTTGATAGCTCATTTGAAAGCTATTAGTGTCTTTGACTTTAATTTATTTGATAGACAGTTTTGATTTAGACATTTTTTTAAAGACCCTTTTTCACCCTTGTATTGCCAAAAAATCCTCTAGATCTCCCTTGGCTTCCTAATCCCACTTGAAGGTCAACTTCAAATTACCCTATTGTGGCAAACTCTAGAGCTCAAAAAATGGATTTTGGATGAAAAAATTATGTCAATTCAGACTCTTGGAGATCAAACACACAAAAATAACCTCTCGAGATATTTATGTGCTTGTTTAAGGCATCCACAATTGTGTAAAAATATCACAATTCTCTAAGAGAATTGTGATGCTATGAGACAATCAGAGAATCACACAAAAAAATCACTCCAAAATGCACAAAAAATTTAAACCCTATTTTTTAGCCAAATTTGGCTGTCTATCATGATAGATGGTGTGTGTTGCAATAGACCTATCTGTCGTGATAGACAATGTCTGTCACGATAGACGGTCTCTATCGTAAGTGGTTTTCTATCACGATAGATGGTTGTCTGTCACGATAGATGGTTTTCTATCGTGATAGACGCTATCTGTTGTCTATCATGGCATTCTGTTTGTCCCTATAGATGTTGTCCATCGTGATGGATGGGATCTATCATGGGGTCATATCTATCATGATGGATGGGTGTCTGTCATGATAGATAGTATCCATCATCTACGGTTTTTCACTCATTTTTGTCTGTCATGATAGATGGTGTCTATCGCGATAGATGGTCTGTGTCATGGGGGCTTGTCTATCGTGATAGATGGTGTCTATCATGATAGATGCATCTATCATGATAAACGGTGTGTATCGCGATAGACGGGTGTCTATAGTGAATTCTATCTATCACGAGAGATAGTGTCTATCATGATAGACAAAGAAAATGATTTTTTTTTGAAAATTTATAGTGTTTTGGGATGCTCTAGTAGTGCAGTCTATCATGCTTAGCATACAATTTAACAAAATATGAACTTTCTCTGTCTATCGCCATAGACATATGTAGTTGTCTCGGAAACTGCATAGAGGTCTGTCCTACCTACGGAAGCTGTTGGCGTTGGTGATAAAGTTGAAACCTACAGAAAATGCTCACAACCAACAAAAAAACTGAATGCACTAAAGCTCTCTCATAAATGGAATGAGGAGAATGAGGAAGGGAAGGGAATACGACCAAAAATCTGAAAATTCAGCAAAGAGGGGCATGGAGGTGGGAGATAATGAGAATGATGATGGTGATGAAGGAAGTAAGAAAAAATGAGAAGTAAAGAAATTACCTATGACTCCAACGACACAACTCTATGTCTTACCATCATATGCTCATCCTTGAAGCCTTCTCCTCGACGATGACACCAACTCTAGCACAATGGTGAGTACCAATGTGAGGAGAATCCATGGAGACTTGAGAATGGTTATGATGACCATGAACAAGTGAAGGCACAAGTGCATGAGTGAGAAGCACATTAACATGCACACACATACACACACACGTGCACACAAGGCAAGAAAAAAGGGAGGAACAACAAAATATTTGATTGACTAGAACAAGTTTACAATTCTCCAACAAGCTAACCTCCAAAATGACCTCTCTTGCTCTTTTTATAGTTTACACTAGCTTTGTCCTAATTCATACCTAGTGTCCAGCCTACTTAAAAATAGGTTCCAATGCCTATTTGGAGGCTCAAAAAAGCTGAGAAAAATATGAAATTCGATACATACGTACTTCTAGTACTCCTCAAGCTCGAAGACTCCTCGGCTTGAACAAAATCGAGTTTGAACTATCAAAAATGATATTTACAATGTTCGTGTAGCCATTAAAATCAATCTTGATTGAAAATAATTTCTAAAAATTTGATTGGGCCTATTCTTTGCTTGATTTGCAAGACTATTCTATCTTCTTGATAGTTCTAATCCCTTTCTTTGGCCTTCTTATCCTTTGACACTTCTAACACATACATATAGAGTACCAACCTGAGGAGATCCACCTCATAATTTTCAATCCGTGGAGACATGAGAACTCATATGACAACCATGAGTGAGTGAAGGCACAAGTGCATGAGTGAGAAGCACATGCGCATGCACACACATACACACACATGCACACAAACAAGAACAAAGGGAGGAACAATGGAGTCTTTGATTGACTATAACAAGTTCACAATACTCATGAGAAGCTCCTATCTCCAACAAGATAACCTCCAAAATGAGCTCTCTAGTTCTTCTTATAGTTTATGAGTAGCTTTGTCCTAGTTCATACCCTAACATATCGTTAGTTAAAAAATAGTTTCCTATAGCTATTTGGAGGCTCAAACGAGTAGAGAAAAATATGAAATTTGATACATAGGTACGTCTAGTACTCCTCAAGCTTGAGGACTCCTAAGCTTGAACAAAATGGAGTTAGAACTATCAAATTCGACATTTACAATGTTGGTGTAGTGATTAAAATCCCTCTTGATTGAAATTAATATCTAAAATTTGTTGATATATTTAGGTAGTGATGTGTGTGAACACACTAGGACCACCGGGGCACTTTTTTCCCTCTTTAGGAGGTTTTTTTCCCCCGGCTTGTATATATGCCTATTGCCCTAATGGGCTACTTATCTTTGTACATTCTCTAGTAATATATTCAATCTTGTGTGTTGTGCTCCAAGCTTCTTCTTCTTCCTTGTGCTGTTCGCGTGCTTTAGCAGACGTCTAACTCCAACAATTGGTATCAGAGCAAGTCGTCGCTTCATCTAGGGTGCTGTCGACACTCCTTCGTTTTCAGTCTCAGAATCGCACAAATTTTGGTGAGCATACTCAGCGTGTTTCCGAGATCAAAACTGCTTCGCTTTGTGGTGCCAAAATCGCGATCTGAGCTTGTTTCGACCTCCGAATGCACTATCACAGTGCTTGTGCAAGCTATTTTGTCTTTTTGTGCCAAAGGTATATACCAGTTTCTATTCGCCAATATAAGCGTCTCGAAGTCTGCTACAGGTCCAACAGAATTCGTCGGGTTAGTTCTGTTCAACTTTTTGAGATACAGTCAATTTTCTGCATTAAGGCATTTTAGTCACCAACTATGGCTGAAAGCAGTGATGTATTCTGTATGTGGGCTGTTGAGGATAAGTTGGATGGTACCAACTACCCATTATGGGCTTATATGATGCAACATGTATTGGTTGCAAAAGGATTGTGGAACATTGTGCAGGGTATTGAAAGACGTCCTATTACACCTCTGACTACATGTACTGCAAATACAGGTGCTGGAGCTGATGAAGATGGTGTCGAAGATGATATTCCGCAGATTCCTGTTCGTGCTGCTGTTTCTGCTGCATCTACTGCAGAGTAGATTCGTTGGGATGGCAAAGATGCCCAGGCACATGCATTGATAGCTTTGTCTGTCAAACTTGCCATTATTCCTCATATTCGCTCTTGCAGAACAGCTAACGATGCTTGGGATACACTTACTGTAAGACAATAGTTACGCAATATAACACAGGAGCAATAGCAGAGAAGATAACAGATATAGGAGAATCTCAACAATTTTCTACTAGCAGCAAGTACAAAGATGATGGCGTTGTCCACCCGTGCGCTCTCAAGGTAGAGCTTAAATGGTGATCTAGACAGCTCTAGATACGGAGATACAAGGTAGAGGTATGCTGGCTCAACTCAATGTCTTAGGTAGTGCAGAAGTCATGTATATATAGGATCATGGGTGGCCTGCCATGGACGGCTATACATGGGCGGTAGAGCGTGGGCGGCCACCGCCCGCGTAATTGCCATACACGGCTTAGACTGGTTGAACCGACCTAACAAATATAAATGATTTCTGACTCCGACAGGGAATATTCCATGGAATATTCCCTTTACCGTCGCGCCGGGGGCGCTGCCCCCGGACCCCCACCAGGGGGCCCGCTGGCCCCCTGGGACCCCCCAGCCAGGGGGCCCGCTGGCCCCCTTGGACCCCCCAGCCGGGGCTGCTCACCGCTGCCCCGGACCCCACAATTGGGGACCCTGGTAACTCCCTTTCCTTATAATATCTTACATGGTCCAATATGACCTTCATCCAACATTCAAGTTGGGATTCCTATCAATTGGGTAATGCACGCTTGGCTTCTCCTCATAAAGGGGGCCTTACAAAATGTGCATACAATCATGAGGGGTAGACATTGATCATACTCTAACACCCCCCCTCAATGTTTACCGATGATAAATCAAGTAGGTCTCGGTCCTATGCCCATCTGTTGAAGATGCTTGTTGAGCTGCTCTCTTCCAAGTGCTTTAGTGAATATGTCAGCACAATTTGCCTCTGTTGGGCAATATTCTAGCTCCACAATTTCATCTTCAATTAGCTCACGAATGTAATGGTACTGTACTTCTATGTGCTTGGTGCGAGCATGAAATACTGGGTTCTTTGCAATAGCCATACAACTTTGATTATCACACTTGAGTACAATTGGCATATTTGATGGAAAGCCTATATCTGCAAGAATTCTCCTTAACCAGACTGCCTCACAAGAAGCAAAACAAGCTGCTTTGTACTCTGCTTCAGTGGAGGAGAGTGCGAGAGTTGGTTGCTTCCTACTTACCCAAGAAAATATTCCTGAACCAAGTGAGAAACAATATCCAGAAACTGATTTTCTAGAATCACAATCTCCAGCCCAATCTGAATCACAATATCCTTGGAGTGTATCACCTGTGGTATACAAAATACCAAAATCCAAGGTTCCTGCAATGTACCTTAGAATTCGCATTCCAGCATTCCAGTGACTCTCCTTAGGTTTGTTGGAAAACCTGCTTAACACTCCAACAGCATAGCAAATGTCTGGTCTAGTGTTGCACAGAAAAATAAGACTTCCAACGAGCTTCCTATACTTCTTAGCATCTACATCAGGCATGTTATCATCCATAGATAGCTTATGATTTACCTCCATAGGTGTGCTAGTTGGTTTGCAGTCCATCATTCCAAATGCCTTGAGAATTTCTTTGGAATATTTTTGTTGTGAGATGAAAATGCCATCCTTCCTTTGCCATACTTCAATTCCCAGACAAAAATGGAGTAGACCTAAGTCTGTCATTTCAAACTCAGTTCCCAAGCTGATCCGAGTTTGATTGATGAGTTCCTGATGATCTCCTGTAATGATCAAATCATCTACATATACAATGACAACAACTAGCTTGCTATCCCTTTTCGTTACATACAAGTTAGCATCAGAAGTACTTCTTTCAAAACCCATATTTTTGAAAAAATGATCAATTCGTTGGTACCAAGCCCGTGGAGCTTGCTTAAGTCCATACAAAGCTTTCTTCAACCTGCAAACTTTATTTTCTGAATTGGGCACCTCAAAACCTGGTGGTTGAGATACATATACCTCCTCCTTGAGGTGACCATTCAAAAATGCAGATTTGACATCCATCTGGAAAATAGGCCAAGACTTTTGTGCAGCTACTGCAAGTACCGTCCGAATAGTTGTCATGCGTGCTGTTGGTGCAAAAGTTTCTTGAACATCAAATCCTTCAATCTGTGAAAAACCCTGTGCAACTAATCGTGCCTTATACTTTTCTAATGTTCCATCAGCTTTATACTTAGCTTTCCAAATCCATTTAGTACCTATTACCTTCTTCTTTGGCGGCAAGTCGACTAGATCCCATGTATCATTTTTTAGTATACTATCATACTCAGACTGCATTGCCGCTCTCCAATCTAGATCATCAATGGCTTCTTCAATGGTGGTAGGTTCCTTTATTGAACCCATGATATCTGCCATTAGAGCCATGTTAACAATGTGTTCTGAGGCTCTTCTTTGCTCCTCTATTCTCTTTGATCTTCGTAATCCATCCGATGATGATTCTGGTGCATCTACATGTGGATTGTGATCATCAAAGAGCTGTTGTGCCCACTTCGGTAGTGGCTTACGCTGTGCAACTACAATTGGTTGGCTTTTTATTGAGGAAATTTCTCCATCAGATGTTTCCTCCTCCTCAACTTTAACCTGTCTTTTGATAGGCACAAGGTGAGATATTTCTCCGTTTGATGAGATAGTAGATTTACCTTTATCTTCTACTAAGTGTGGTCGTTCATCAAACACCACATCTCGGCTGACAAAAATCTTCCTTGCCTCAGGATCCCATAACCTGTATGCTTTAGACTCTTCACTATATCCTAGGAAGACACACTTTTTGCTTTTTGAATCCAACTTTGATCTTGTTGAATCAGGAATATGTGCATAACAGAAACAACCAAAAATTCTGAAATGCAAAACTGAAGGCTTTTTACCAGAATATGCTTCTTGAGGAGTCATCCCCTTCAGAGCTTTTGTGTAGCTTCGATTGAGGATGTAGACTGCTGTATTGACTGCTTCTGCCCAGAATGAATCAGGCATGTCTTGAGCCTTTAATATACAACGAGCCATTTCAACTACTGTCCTGTTCCTGCGCTCAACAATGCCATTTTGTTGAGGTGTATGAGCTGTGGTAAGTTGCCTTTTCACACCATGCTCCTTACAGTAATTGTTGAATTCTGTTGACAAGAATTCACCTCCTCTATCTGTTCTAAATTTCTTCAGTTTCCTTCCTGATTCACTTTCTACATACTTATGCCACGCTTTAAATTTTTCAAAAGCATCAGCCTTCTCTCGAATGAAATAAACCCACATCTTTCTACTATAATCGTCGACTAACAACAAGAAGTAGAAAGATCCTCCTAAAGCAGGTGTAGACATTTTACCGCAGAGATCAGCATGTACCAACTCTAGAGGAGCTTGAGATCGATTGTTGGTCTCTCTTGGAAATGCCTTTCGTTGTTGCTTGCCCATCATACAAGCTTCACAAGGTTCCTGCAACTCTGAAAATGCAGGCAAATGAGCAACCATCCGTGTTCGTTGCATCTCCTTCAAAACTGCAAATCCGAGATGCCCAAATCGTTGGTGCCATAACCTGCTTACATCTTTATCTTCTGTAGCAGTTAAAGCACTTATCTCATACAAGTTATCCCGTCGTGTGCCTTTACCTACAACATTACCTGATGAATCCATGATTTCCGCACCACTCTTATTGAAGTGAACTTCGAGTCCACGATCTGTTATTGCAGAAACTGACAACAAATTTCTTTTGAGTGTAGGTACATAGAGAACATCGGATAACTTTTTCTCAACACCTGGAGAAGTGATAAAAGAGATGGTTCCAGTTCCTTCAGCTGGACACTTGGAGTCGTTTCCCACCACTACATTGATGGATTCCCGCAGAGGCACTAGGGAACTATACCAATCCTTTTTACTAGTCATATGGCGAGAAGCTCCACTATCTAAAATCCATGGCTCATCAACACGAGCTTGAGCAGATGAACATACCTCTTCAATAGCTACCCAAAGTTCCAGCTCTGTGTTGTTTGCAGACTCTTTGTTCTTCCATGATGATTTTACAGTCCCATTCCGTTCATCAGCTTGCTTCTTTCTGCAATCCTTGATGGCATGGCCTTTCTTTTCACAATAGAAGCAACTTCCTGTGAACTTTTTCTTCTTTGGCTTCTTCTTTGATCCCTCTGAAGAGCCTTTACCTTTTGCATTTGCTGAGAATGCAGCATCAATTGTACTTTGCCGATTCTTCAGCCGCATCTCTTCTTCTAAAAGCATGGCACAAAACTCTTCAAATGTAAGAGGAGTTGGCCTTACCTGAGTGTTAAGGGCTGTTACTAATCCATCATACTTTGCTGGAAGAACACGTACAGATCTTTGAGCTAGCTCTTCTGGTGTTATAACAACACCAACTGCAGCCAATTGATCTTGAAGATGCTTTATCCGTTTGATAAAATCTTCAGCCTTTTCAGAATCAGAATGCTTTTCATTTGCCAACTGATTTTCTAAATTCTGTATCCTAGTGTGGTTCTTGGTCTCATATTGTCGAGCCAATATGCCCCAAGCCTCATGTGCTTTAGTAGTATGTTGAACTAAAGTAAGCACGAAATCACTTACACTAGTGACAATCGCACATAATGCATCAGCATTCCGCCTCTTCCAAGCTCGTAGAAGATCTGGATCTGGCTGAATCATCAATCTTGAATTTGCTGGATCTTCAACTGGTATAGGCTCTGGATCCAATCCCATCGGTCCCATGACAGTGTCAAGTAATTCATAGGAGTCCAAAATTGCAGAAATTTTGAACTTCCAGAGTGTATAGTTGGTTCCATCCAGCTTCCCTTCAGTGAATGCAGGTGGACGAATTCGAATAGGTGCAACATTAACATTAGGTGAAGCACCAAGACTAGTGTTCGACGATGAAGCCATCATGTAATCACTCAAATAATCTACTGATATTCTAGTTTGCTAGTAGGCTAAAATAATGATACTTCTCAAGCTATTCGAACCTTACAGCTCTGATACCATGTAAGACAATAGTTATGCAATATAACACAGGAGCAATAGCAGAGAAGATAACAGATATAGGAGAATCTCAACAATTTTCTACTAGCAGCAAGTACAAAGATGATGGCGTTGTCCACCCGTGCGCTCTCAAGGTAGAGCTTAAATGGTGATCTAGACAACTCTAGATAGGGAGATACAAGGTAGAGGTATGCTGGCTCAACTCAATGTCTTAGGTAGTGCAGAAGTCATGTATATATAGGATCATGGGTGGCCTGCCATGGACGGCTATACATGGGCAGTAGAGCGTGGGCGGCCACCGCCCGCGTAATTGCCATACACGGCTTAGACTGGTTGAACCGACCTAACAAATATAAATGATTTCTCACTCCGACAGGGAATATTCCATGGAATATTCCCTTTACCGTCGCGCCGGGGGCGCTGCCCCCGGACCCCCACCAGGGGGCCCGCTGGCCCCCTGGGACCCCCCAGCCAAGGGGCCCGCTGGCCCCCTTGGACCCCCCAGCCGGGGCTGCTCACCGCTACCCCTGACCCCACAATTGGGGACCCTGGTAACTCCCTTTCCTTATAATATCTTACATGGTCCAATATGACCTTCATCCAACATTCAAGTTGGGATTCCCATCAATTGGGTAATGCACGCTTGGCTTCTCCTCATAAAGGGGGCCTTACAAAATGTGCATACAATCATGAGGGGTAGACATTGATCATACTCTAACACTTACCACATTGTACCAAGCTAGGAATGAGGCTCGTGTTGCTTACCTCCGAAAACAGTTGGAGAGTGAGCACATGAATGAAGGTGATTCTACGGACAATTTCCTAATGAAGATCAAAGACTTGAAGGAACAATTGATTTTTGTTGATGAGGTTATACCAGATAGCTCACTTGTGCAGAGCGTTCTGAATGGTCTTCGTGATTCATATCAGAGTTTTGCTTCTACTCTTCCATTGATGATGAAAGGCAATCCAAATGCCTTACATTTGAGGCGTTAGTCTCTGTTCTGTTGCAGGAAGATCAGTCCAGGCAGAACATGTCCATTATGCGTGTTGCAGATCAAGCCTTCCTGGCTAGTCAGAAGGGCAAAAGAAAATGGAGTTGTTCTACTAGTAAGCAAAAATCTGCAAATGCTGCACATTCAAAGAACGAAGACAAAGATGAGAAAAAATAAAAAAAGAAGAAATTGTTTTGTAAGTACTGTAAAGGGAATGATCATATCATAAAGAACTGTCCAAGAATGGTTGTAAAAGAGGCAAAGAAGAAAGAGTCTGGAATGGTTGTTGTAGAAGCCTCTACACTAAAAACAAAGTCTGTAAATCTTGTGCAGGAAGAAGAATGGGCGTTTACTAGTGTCTGCAGTTTTGACCCATCTTCTCATGAGCAGTGCATGTCTGCAGTAGACTCAGATGTTTGGTATTTTGACAGTGGGGCAACCAAACATATTACCTCGCAGTGCAGTTTCTTCTCTTCACTCGAGCGTGCCCCTACAGAGAATACTGTTACGTGCGCCAATAACTCCTCTTATCCTATTATGGGAGTTGGCAAGATCATTTTGACTACTGCTGATGGTAGTTCTTTCACTTTGTCAAATACTTTATTTGTGCCAGGGATCAAGAAGAATCTGTTATGAGCTTCTGCATTAGCCAAGATTGGCTTGGTTGTGAAATTTGTTGATGACAGTTGTACAGTTCATGATCTCACAAATGGCGATGTTATTATTGCTTCTGGCATTTTATGTCGTGGGCTGTATAAGCTCATAGACTATGAAAGATCTAAAAATGATTTGGCATGTGCAGTAAATGATTCTCAGGCTATGTTAGATGCAAAGCTTTGGCATGCACACTTTGGTCATCTGAATTTTGCTAGTTTGCTACGCCTACAGAAATCGGAAATGGTGTCCTTTTTGCCCAAACTTGAGGCACCTGGAAAACATGTTTGTGAAGGCTGTATTTTGGGCAAAATGCAGCGTTCCTCCTTTCCAAAAGATGGTTCAGTTCGGGCTACACAGAAATTGCAGCTTGTACATAGTGATGTCTGTGGTCCTATGCAGACACCCTCTTTTGGAAATTACCTTTACTTCGTGACTTTCAATGTTGATTTTTCCAGGCATGCATGGGTATATCCACTCAAAGCAAAGTTCGAAGTGTTCATGTTCTTTAAACAGTTTTTGGTTTTGGCTGAAAATCTGTCAGCATGTAAAATGGGAACCCTCCGTTCTGATCGAGGGGGGGGAATATATGTCTTCTGATTTTAATGCATTTCTAGCTGAACATGGGATAAAACACCAGTGTACAGTGCCATATACACCTCAACAAAATGGAGTTGCTGAACGAAAGAACAGTTCACTCATGGAGATGGTGAGGTGCATGGTCAAGAGTCAAGCTTTACCACATAGTTTCTAGCTTGAGGCTCTCATGTGTGCAGCATATGTACTGAACAGGTGTCCCACTAAAGCGCTACCGTCTATCACTCCATACGAGGCTTGGCATGATCGCAAGCCATCTGTTGCTCATCTGCATGTTTTTGGTTGTTTGCCATATGCACTA
The DNA here is from genome assembly GCA_020310875.1 of Ceratopteris richardii. Lineage (NCBI taxonomy): Eukaryota > Viridiplantae > Streptophyta > Polypodiopsida > Polypodiales > Pteridaceae > Ceratopteris > Ceratopteris richardii. The sequence goes on from CM035429.1 coordinate 89,720,626, forward strand.
GTGCTTGAACAACATCGTAGAAAATTGGATGATAAGGCAGTAAAATGTATTTTTGTTGGATACAGTTCTGAAAGTAAAGGCTATCGTCTGTATCATCCACAGACTAAACACATTCTGGTTAGCCGTGATGTTGTCTTTGTGGAAGATGCTATTCAGCCATTGCTTTCATGTACTAAGGAGACATCTGTTAGCTCCAAAGACATGTATGATACTTTGATGCCTCTTTTTACAGGTGGACAGTCTAGTGCTGGTCCTAATGAGGAAACTTCTCAGCCTTTGAAGGTTTCATATGATGATGAAGATCATTCCATTTCTGATGCAAATTTACATGATGCACTTGTTGATGAGAGAGCTGATATTGAGCAGGCAAAAACTATGCCAAAATGGATGGTGCAGACCTTGCGTGATAGAAAATTAGATGCACCTTTGTCATATCGTACTCGTTCAGGCTCTCATAGTGCCTCCTTTGCATCAGATTGCTATGCTATGGCTGCGTCTAGTCTCTGTGATGAGAATGAGCCTATTTCTTTTGATGAAGCACAGAATTCAAAAAATTGGATGGCAATCTGAATATGATGCTATAATGAAGAATGGTACATGGTCTTTATGTGAGTTGCCTCCTGGCAAGAAGGCCATTGGCTCTAAGTGGGTATACAAGCTGAAGCGTAAACCTGATGGTACAGTTGACAGGTATAAGGCTATGCTTATTGCAAAGGGTTATGCGTAGGAAAGAGGCATTGACTTTGATGAAACCTTTGCACTCACATGCCGTATGACTACTGTTCGGAGCATTTGTGCACTTGCAGCCCATCATGGTTGGAATGTACAGCAGTTGGACATTAAAACAACATTTCTGAATGGTGACTTGCATGAAGAAGTGTATGTTTTTTAGCCTTGTGGCTTTGTGCAGAAAGGGCATGAAAACCAGGTGTGTAGTTGAAGAAGGCATTATATGGTTTAAAGCAAGCACCACGTGCTTGGTATGAGAGGATACATGCCTATCTGGTTGCACATGATGCTGAAGATACATGCCTATCCGGTTGCACATGATGCTAGAGATGCATTTGATGTTGTTCTCTATCAACAGGCTGTTGGATGCTTGATTTACTTATGCATTACTCGGAACCCTGTGTTCCATGCTCGCACTAAGCACATTGAGGTGCATTATCACTATGTCAAGGAGAAGTTCTCTGCTGGGGAGATCAGCTTGGCATATGTGCCCACGCAAGAGAACATTGTAGACCTTTTCACGAAGGCTCTGCCTAGCGAGAAGTTTGAAGCTTTCCGCAAAGCTTTGGGCTTACTTCCTT